>JAUBWS010086465.1:0-11974 GCA_032270445.1 Darlingtonia californica | reverse complement strand
AAATTATAAAAAACTGATGGTAAGTTGTGTGAAGGTAATTAAACGCTTATTGTTAAGCCTAATTGGTCAGTGTGTTTGAAGAGTTATTAATCAAAAAACTAAACTTTCAAACAGTTATAACTTTTTACATATTTGTCGTGAAAAGTTGTATTTTATATTGTTATTGGAAAGAAAATTTCAAGACTTAATTGGAAAAAACTGGGTCCTTGTATAATGATTGAGCCTTCCAAGAACCAATAAAATACCAAAGTCAACCTAATTTAGCGCCATCTTATCTCAATATCAGAGCTATACAAAGAGAGAAAGAGTATCTGAAGACGAGATTGATATTTCATGACAGTTATATTGCAGTGTGTATCAAAAAGACTTATCCAAACCTTTTTAAAACTTACTTTTCCGCACACACTTGTCACAGCATTGCAATCTTATATCATAGGAAAGTGCTTCTTCAGCACTTTCCAACATTAATAAATCCTTAAACGAAATGACAATTCTTTCAAAAAGTATCGAAGAAAATCTTTTTGCCTTAGATCATAATTTCCTTAAAGATTAATTGAACTTTTTCACAATACAGAATGTTTTAAGCACAATGAACGGCTACTTAAAATTTTACAGTGTGTCCTGAAAAAAACGGAGCCCAAACTTTAAGTAACTATATCTTTTAACTATATCTTTTAAAATTTATAGTTAAACTATGCGAGTTTTATACCAGAAAGTAGAAAATTTAATGCTCTTTTCAGATATATATTTTTCAACTTTATAGAAAAAATATTTGGACCAGTACTACAATTCTAAGCATGAGACCTTTCAGTTAAGTCTATAACAGTAACGTAAACAGAACGCTACATTTACTAAAGAAGACATTTTTTTAATAAAACTTGCTATTTTAGCTTGCTTTGAAAGGTTTTCAGGGAGTAGTGGGAATAAAGTTGTTTTTAAATAAAAACTTGATTTTAGGTTCACATAATGAATAACATTTGTGTTTTTACAAACATTATCGTGATACGCTTAACACAACAGCAAAACATAAGTCAGCTCGACGTAAACAAAATATTTATAGCTCATTAAAGTTTGAGTTTATTGATTTTTAAGGAATTAATGACCGTATCGAAAAAAATAAACCTGAGTAATTTATAAAATATCAAACTTCATACATAAACGTTATATTTATGAAAAGTTAAGAACAAGATCTTAACGGTATAAAAACCGCAGGAAACAAGTAAGAATTCAAAAAGTCATACTTTTATACTTTTCTGAAAGTTGGGTTCCGTTTTTTACAGGACACACTGTATGAATTTGACGACTTCTTTTATTTTCGAAATTCGTATCAAACAAGTTTAAAGTGGAAAATGTTGAGAGAGATAAACACACCAGAGGTATTGCTAACCACTTAAGTGCCGATGACAAACTTATTTGTCGTGAGATTTTAAAAGTTTTTACGGTCCTGCACCAGGGAGCGGTCCCCGGTAAAGAACTCCAAAGAGTTCCAAAATGTTAAAAATTCCCGGCGCAGAAATGGCTAAGAAGATCAAAGGAATTGTTTGCCAAAACAAAGCCAATTAAAAACTTAATAACTTTAGCCTAATTGATCTTTAAGGAAATAATGATCTCAGGCAAAAAGTTTTTCTTCGATAACTTTTTGAAGAAATATTACAAAGTTGTCCCTTTCAGATCAAAGAAAATTAAACATTTTGGGAAAAATGATTCACCAAAGTTCAACCGTTGCCGGCATTTGACTAGGATGGCTTTAAAACCATCCAGTTTTACTTATAATTAAACATACTTTCAGTCTGTCACTACATCTGAAAGGGTATGGAAAGATTGTGGAAATAGTCAAATGATTATTACTAGTAATAGCTTCATCTGACTTGCCCCCACTCTTCCCCCGATGAACTTAAAAGAAAGCTATAAGACATATCTGAAACCACTAGCATTTTTGCTTACAAATATTTTTAGCTTATTTTATAACCAGAAAACCGTAGAAAACCATAAAATTTTACTATCAGTCTATGTAGATATGATTCATAAACAAACTGCCGAAGAAAACAAAATTATAAAAATTTTATGCGATCATTCAAACGTTTTTTAGCTGTTTTAGCTTTTCAAGCTGTGATGAAGCTTAACAAGGGTGTCGGTGGGGAGAGGGTCTTAGTCATACCATTATGCAACTCTGGTAAAAAAGATTTGCACTATTAAGATGAATGCTTTTGTTCTCTTTTCCCAAACCAATTCACTCAATTTTCTATAGAGTGAAAACGTGCACTTTCCTGTATAATTAATTTTAGGCAAAAAAGGTTTGGTTAATTAAGGATTCTGTTACGTAAATGGCGGAAGGGGTATCATGGTAAGGTTATTGCAAATTGAAAAGGAAAAGGGGGGATTCAAATAAATACCGAAATGGCGCTTCGTAACATTTGAATGAACCTTATGTTTGCATGAAATTATTAAAAATATGATAGCAACAAATAAAGAACAAGAATGCCCTATTTCTTAATACCGGCCGCACAAAGTATTTCAAACTACTTTACTTTATCGGGTTTTTCCCACTTTGAAATTTTAAAAAGCTGCCCTGTCATTTCAAAATGCTGATTTGAAATAGTTTGTCGGCTTGTAATAATTTTTTTCCCTGTACATTATTCAACAATCTGATACGCGAGTATTTTACAGATCGAACTTAAAATACATATAGTCTCACTGCATCAACTGTCCCAATAAAGCAAGATATCAAAACGTTGTAGCAAAATTAAGTGAATGGAAGGTTTACGAGTGCGCAAATTATTACCTTTGCTTTTGCTTTTATTTTTCCTTTTTGGGTTAAGAAACAAAATCGCATGGACAAGGTCGGACTTTAGAAAAGTTTATCCTCAGATCCTATTGAAATGTGAGTTGTTAACCTATTTAATGCCATTGGCCTCAACCAAGACTATATCTCTTAGCTCCGCAATCCATGAACCAGTTTATTGAATAAACGAATTTCTTGAAATTTCTTGCTTGGATTATTTTCTTATTTTTGTCGTTATGTCAGTTTAGTGTGATATAATTTCTTGAGCCTGGGAATACACTTAGCCTGAATCATGCAAGCGCATGTTTTTTTGGCCCAGGTTACCCCACCAAGGGCTACCGAACCGATTACCCAAAAACCATTCTTAGGAGAATTTCGTCTTAAGACATCGACATATTGCATAATTTTCCAAATTTAGATTTATATTAAAGGAAATTAAGTTTCTCACGGGTAAAACTTTCCCAGTAAATACTTTGACGCCTTCGAGTATAGAACGGATTTTACAAAAATCGTCTGAGATGATCTGAGGCTCATCTTAAATTTTTCTCTTTTGTTTATAATTTCAAACAGGTTCGTCTCGATTTTTGTATTTTTTCTTATCAAAAATCAGGGTCTGAGACGCCTGAGGGCCCTGATCTGAGGTTCGTCTCGATTTTTGCCTTTTATCAAGGACTGCAAAGTTAGAGTTGAATTAACAAGAAATATGGTTACAATACCGATCAAATACAGTAATTACATATAATAATACTCTTTATAAACTCTACGTAAACCGCGAAAACTAAAAATTTCAAAAATAATAAACGTCTACAATAAGTCATTTTTCGAGTAACATACTTGAAAGGAGCAGATGACTGCTCCGCAATCTCAGTGTTCATGGCTCTGAGATAGTAAAACTTGGACAAATGGGGATGATATTTGCATTCGCTGCTTGTTAGGGTACATTTCGACTGCGTATCCTTTTCAGCATGAAATATGTCCACTATGTGGGTTAGTAGCTTGAACTTTGATGCTGCTTCATTTCCTTCTTTTGATAATCGTTTAAGAAGGGATGTAAATCACAAGCTCTATCATAAACGATACCTGTTATTTGATCAGAACGCGGTAAGTGGCCAAACAGGTCAACCAGACAAAAAAAGACATTGCTCAAACTTTCGGCAGTATACATCTCCCAGTGAGATAATCGCACGCCACATGGACGAAAAATGTAAAACATACCAGCGGTTCTTTCGCAGAAACGATCTACTTTTCTTTCGTCTTTACAACCTTCAGAAGAAGTAACCGTATTTGGAATTCTTTTTTTTGAAACTGCGAGTTTCTGGCCGAAGATCCAATGTTTCGTTGTTTGTAAACTTAGGTAAATATTCAGTTAGTTTAAGGGTGCAATTCTATTTAAATGAGAACTGATTATCAGAATACAAGCATTCTTCACAACCCATGTTGACTAAAACTTCTTGACATGTATAATTGTCTCTATTCTGTTGAAAGTCTTCTGAAATTTCTTTGATAATATCATTTATGATAAACAACCTGTTAAGTATTGACAAGTGCTGACATCAGCATTTTTGGTGAAAATAGAGTGTGTTTTTGATTTTTAATAGGTGTATTTACTGGGAACGCATTTGGATTCAGATACGACTCAAGGTTCGTCCAAACAAGACGTCTCAAAGACGTCTCAAACTGATTTCATTTGGACCAGATAAAACTGGTCTAAACGAGACATCTTCAAGACGTTTCAAACTGCAGGATGAAACTGGTCTACTTACTTGAGCATCTCCAAGACGTCTTGAACTTGTTTATTCGAACCGGATGAAGCTCAGAACTGTTTCGTGAAGACGTCCGTAACTGGCCTCCGTAGAACCAGCCAATACTGGTCTGTTATTCAGACGAGTCAACGACGTTTATAAAAACTTGTTTTGAAATGAGAGATACCAAGAAGAAAAAAAATGAAGGGTCGTTAAAAAGTAATCATCTTTTACGTACTGACAAAAGATAATGTTATTTAATGAATTGTCACTTTCCTCTTAAAATTTTTCTACACCTTTGTATCCGCGCCTGTCTCTGTAAACATATTTCTAAAATTTCATTGAAATCTGAGCTCTTTTTATTTTGGGATAAAATTTTCCCAACAATGACAGGTGTTTATAAATCTTACAGAAATGTTATCATCATCATATTCAGCATGATTTATTTGATAAGTCTATCAAATTTCATTGAAATCTAATCACTTTTTATTTTGGGACCAAATTTATTTAAATTTACTAAGTTTACTTAAACTTGGTACTGAAAGCTATTTTCGGGTCGTGAAATCTATTTTTGGGTTGTTTCGGCATATTTGATCAATGTTTTGGCTGGTTTAGGGTAATTTCGCAAAAATTCTGGGTGGTTTCAGCTGGTTTTGGTTGGTTTCGGTCGATTTGGGGTCGTTCCATCTTTTAGTATGTACCATGAAGATGGTTAGAAACCTCAAGTGATTTTATCTGAAAAGTCTCATGTAGGGTATATCGATCGATATATATTTATGTACCGTCGATCTCCATAAGACGTCGTTTCATCTGGAGAACAGTAAGAGACGTCTTTCAGACGTCTTGACTGGTCTCGAATAATGAATCTTTTAAACGTCTTAAAGACGTATTTTAAAGACATCCTTTTCTCGTCTCAAAATAACGTCTTTTCGCGTTTCATCTGGAGAAAAGTAAGAGACCTCTGGTCCCGAAAAGACGCCATTGAGACGTCTTAAAGATGTCTTGTGTTTACTGGGTTTCACTTCAAGCAGCCTGACAGGGTCTACTTCCAAATTTCAAAGACAGATTAATAAACTTCACTCATGATAGAAGTACAATGGTAAATCAATTCAAGTTTGAAGAACGTTCAAACCTTATTTTTTTATTTAGTCAGTAGAAGGTACAAATTTAGAATCATGAAGAAAACCTCAAATTTGTCAAAGTATAGCCAAAACCCGAAAGCTTTGTTTTTCTCAAGAATTAAATCACCAATGTATAACTTCAATCATTTCTATGTCGTTGCTTCAATTTCAATATTTTGTTTGACGTACGTTCTTTTTCCATGATATTGACATAATAATTTACGAGTTGGTTTGGAAATTGAGATTTAAGGTGAAAACCAAAGCATTGAGCAATAGTGAGAGAAGGGTTCAGTAAAACAACAGTGTTTGGCATGAAAATGAAATGAATATCGACACTTATTCCTGAAAATTCCAGCAACGTTTTTCCTGCAATATAATGTAATTAATTGTTTTATTTTGGTATCCAATTAGCTTATCGCTGATAACAATTTTAAAATAACTTGGAAACGTTCCAACCTAATCCTGACAACTGTTCTCTCGATTTAGAAAAACATACTAATTGTTTAAGTGGCAATAACGTCTTTGATTGTGCAGCTTAGTGTGAGGCATGATTGAGAGAATTAATTTCTTATTCCGGAACAAAAATACCAGCCAATAAAGGTTATAACACTTCAGCGTTCGCGCTTTGGAAAACTTATGCATTTGTTAACTCCTGTAAAGTTCCAAGGGCTATGCAACACGCACTGGTTAATGGTCAGCAATTATTCTTTGCACGATGATACAATCTTCAATATTGGAAGACGCACAGTAAACAATGAGATTGATATATACTACTATTTACAAAGGCACCAATGATACCCCTTACAACAAACGTTGTAAAATAAGCCTAATATGATAAAGTCAACACAAATACACACATGCGCATTAATTATGTGATTGATCAGAAAAGGATCTGTTATCATCTTCATAGCAGAGTAATGGCTCTTCAAGCGACTTTGAGTGACTGTGATCAAGAAGACCTCCGCGTGCCATGAAACCGAAATTTATGAACTAAAACCCTATACAGACAAAGCTGGAAAGTAGTTAACAAAATATATAGTGACTGTTTTTTATTCACCAGTAGAGATGTGCTTTGCTCCATATGATGACACAATAATGATATGCTTGTCATCACAACAAATTCAATTACTTTGCAATAAGCTTTGTATAGCAGCGTTCTTTTCAGCATATTCAAGGAATTCATCAAGTGTCAGTTTTCCGTCATTGTTCTTGTCTAACGTAGAAAATATTTTATCGACTCTTTTTTCAGGTGTTGATTCACTTTCAGGTAATATGACTGTATCACCTAGCATTTTGTAAATTCCACGCATAACCTCCAACATTTCTTCACGCGATATTTCCCTAATTGTAAAAAGACAGACATGTTTGTCGTGTAGTTTATGAAACACTAATGAGAAGATGAAAATTCAGAGAATAGTGACCAAATATTTTCAATGGAAGATGAGTTTTTTTCCTATTTTAATTTGATTTCCTTTTTTGTTTTTGATTTTACTCTTCCTTTCTGGACTTGTGGCAGGTAGGGCGGTAAACATTACGTCTTTTAAAAAGATTCCTCAATAAGCTTCGTTGACATGTCTTAATAAAAGGAAGATTCCCAAGGAAAATAGTCACCCTTAAAGTAAAAAGAATTTTATTCCAAAAAGACCAGATCTCTTACTCTAAAATAACCGATACTTTGATAGATTTTGGCTCTTCGAATATTTCTCCACGCGAAAGAGTTTTACAAATACTCAAACATGATGCCACGTGCTATATAAACAATTGAAAATTTACAATGTGGATTAAGGTAAAGTAGAGAAGGGGCCTATGTCACGACAGCGCGGATCCGTTTGCGGGCTCAGCGTAAAGAATTGTCATCAGAGTACAAAAATTTCTATAAACGTCTTTGAAAAACAAAAGTATTCAATACACCATACCCGTTTTTATCCAAATCGTACATTGAGAACGCCCAACTCAATTTTTCGTTCACATTTCCTTTCTTAAAGACAGATAAACCAACCATAAATTCACGGAAATCTATGAAGCCATCACCATTGCTGTCAAATGTAGAAAAGATCTGTATTGCAAAGGTATGAGCGTCACCTTTTGGAAAAAATCTTGTATAAACATCTTGAAATTGCTCCGTATTTATTCTTCCATCCGGGTAATCTTTATTAAATTCTATATAACATACAAATTGTAGTCTTTATCTAAGATACAGTTACCTTAAGAAAAACTAAATCAAAGCCGAAGTATATTGTTTGGGCTCCTATAAAACTTAATTTTTTCAAGGGTTATTTGGTTGAGAAGCAAAGGACAACCAAATCATAAGAAATACTCGTAAGCAATCAAAGTTTTAGTGACACACAGAAAAATCATTTTAGGCAGTGTATCCCTAGTAAAGCTTGATGTGTTAGGCAAAACTTTTATACATGGAGTATATCCCGAGTGATTCTAAAACCGTGTGAATATCAAAAACATTACCATTATACCAATCTTTCAGTTCCTTTTCCGTCAATTTAGTTCTTTTCTTTAGGTCCGCAAATATATTATCTTCTGTTTTGGTGAATGTCTTTCCCATTTCAATCTAGTGTGTTTAATGTCTCCTTCATGAGTGAAAGTATGGATATGACAACATGTGACAAATTGTTAGTCTTGAAGCCTTAATATAATTTGTTATTTTAAATGCATTGTAAGTAATTTTAAGAGGGTCAAATAAATTGTAAATATTTTCTTATTTACATGAAAAGGTGGTGAACCATTCGTTTTAAAATTGATTTTACAATACAAACCTTTTAGGGCCATGTCTCCTTCACTTTCTTTTCAAATTATGTTTTTCTCTCTGAAAACTAAACTGTGTCTTTTAGCATGTTTTTAAAGCCTTTCATAAAAAGTTACTAGGAAACTATGTTTAATTGTTAACTACCAGACTTTCATGATTTTCCAAGACACATCAGACCAAACAACGATTAGCATTCCTACATCGCCAAACATGACACTTCACTTTTGATGATGTGCCTCTCTTTATCCAGTGATAAAAAGCCTCCCTGACTATTATCCCGTCGAGCATTTATGGGGGATTAAGTTTGCAGTAAATCTATTTTCATCTTTTGTCAAAACTTTGTTATCATATAATGATGTCATCACACGTTTTGACGTCACCAAAAAGTGAGCTATTTTTGGTATTTGAAATTTTTAAATTCTAGTTGCGAAGTTTTATGGCTCAAAAACAAAGACAGTAACTTAGTCTCGGCAAACTGTAACATGTGACATGATTTATTTTGACTACCTGTCACAAGTGTGTGTTTTACAGACCAAAATAAAAAAAAAGTCAAAATACTACTTCAGTCAGTGGGACTTGACCTACAATTTTAAAATTTGGACTGTAATGTCAATTTTGGTAAGTTTTTGTATTTTTTTTTTAACCTGTATAATTCTAATAATAACACTAAATCTTGGCATTCAAAAACTAGAAAACTAGTAATGATTTCGACTTGAAAATTTCACCAACTGTAGATCTAGTCAATATAAGCTCATGGTGAGAGTTTCAAATCAAACTGACTGTCATATTTTGTTATTCGACATAACTTTCTGTAATATACCAACAAGTGATGTGATCGAGCTGAAACTTTGCACTCGACATTAGCCTTCAGTATCCCGGGGCGATGCATATGCGCAAAAACTTGTCAAAAGTTTTTTCCAAATTGCCCTTAATTGTGGCAAGCAAAGGGTTAATTATTTTATTTTAAGGAGATATTAGATAAACATTTCTGGAAATCCAACTCCAAATGCTATTGAGATAATAATCTATTACCTATTTACTTTACTTCCTTAATCTTAAACACGGCTTAATCTTTGGACCTTGGGATGCTGTTAGTCCTGCCCTATATTCTAAAAAGTTTTTTTTCGGAATGTTTAAAAAAAAAAAAAATACTTTCACTTGAAAAATCAAAGGTTAAACATTCTCTATCGCTTTAAAAGTAAAAGCCTTTATGCTTACCTGCACAGTGTTATTACTAGAGGAAAATTCAAATATTAAACTGGTTAGTTGAATAAAATTGCTTTGCAATTCTATTTTGCTTTTCCGAACAGCAAAAGGAGGGACATCATCAGCTACCAGTGATAAACACTTAAAGCAACGGCACCCTGAAATTCCATAAAACTTGAAGCTATTATAAAAGTCATCCTGGCACTATGGAAAATGAAAATCCAACAGTAGTACGTAACTTCCTCTCTATAAAGGAGCCTGATCTAGAAGTATCGGCAGTATGTCAAGTGGGGAACGGAGCTAATTTTGTATTCATCAATTTTCAAACCTAGCTATATGCTGGCAAGTTTCTGCTTGTTTTGGAAAGATAGCACCTTAGAATCGGCAAAAAAAATAAAAGCAGCTAAGAAACACGCTAAATGGAAATTCTATGAAAGCAAATCGACAGTGAGACATAACAAGAACTTTACGCTGTTAATAAAATTGTATATCACCGACTAAATTCATTATTTCTTCTTATAAATGAGTTGTGGTATATGTAGCTTTAAATTTTTTGTCAATAATTGTAAAAGGCTGTATTCAGATGGAAAAAAAGTTTCCCATGGATCATTTTGAAATTTATACAAACTTATAGATAAAAATCAATTTTAAGGTAGAACACTGAGTATTGATTAGTCTTTTACGTTTTTCATGCACCATAATTGACCACAACGTTTAAATGACAAAAGTAGTATTTTTCTTGCAGTATTTTCCCAGAATTTTTCTTATTGCCTTTTTTTGTCGGCTGATATTCTACCGATTGGGCAATCGATCTGATGTCATTACATTCATTTGTAGTAGTAAACGAGGATAACGATATTCGCTTGAACCTAAATTTTACGAACCAATGGAATGTTATACAAAACAATGCTTGTTCGTTTTTGTTTTGTTTTTTTGTCTAACCCAAATTCTTTCTTCTTCTGCGAGCGTAATTTTTGATTGGCCGCTTTTAGTTAATGAAATGTTGACCTAATCTTTCACAAAAAATTTATAATGTGTGGTCCCTTTATATATTTTGAATACACCAGGGCTCCATCTGTCTATTTACTTACACTAATCTTTCACAAAACATTTATAATGTGTGGTCCCTTAATATATTTTGAATACGCAAGGACTCCATCTTTCTATTTACTTATATTGAATTTTTGAACACGTGACAGATTGGCTGCGTAAAATATTAATATCCAAATTAAAAAACATTCTTAACTCAACAGTCCTTATGTAGAGGGTATTTTGAATTTACTAGCTTGATCGTGATACGGTGACTAAACAAGGCTATACAACTGAAAGATTCTGTGATTCAAGTGTCAGCTTTTTCTAGCTAGATAAATGGTCAAAATAAATGACGTTCTAAGGAAATAGTAAAAAAATCTTAGAAAACCTCCACGTTTAATACATGATTGTGTCAAAGAAAATCAATTAGGAAAAAAGATTTAAAACTGACTCACTATGCAAGGAGGCATCTCATTAGACCAAACCAAGAAATTCTTACGTATAATATCAAATTTATTTTTAGAAAATTGGAAGGTCTAGAAATACATAGTTCTGAAGTTACATGATCTTAAACTTGTTACTTGTCTGACGACTTGCATGTCACCTGACCTGAAAGGATTAACAATGACTTTGGTTTTCACGTGTCAAGAATTGCTGATTTGCAGTATATTCCTGATAGGTCGTATTATCCACGCCCTAATTTCCATTCACGAAAACGCATTGTTGTACTCGAGTGTGCAAAAACACTCATCCAAATATTTATACATGTAATTAAATGTTTGTACAGATTTGGCTGGTGCTTATATTTGTTTGAGTAAGATTTAATAACGATGAGATCGACGACACAAACAAGTCGTCCTATTTTTTGCCATGAAGTATTCTTGTATTCCACTATGCATAGTACACACTAGACGTTTAAGAAAAATCTGAAAGCACTTAGGCGAAAAATAGGTCTGTCAAGCGGGAACAGGAACTTTATGGAGAGAAGAAAAAATAATCGCAAATAAGTTGTACTCCTTTCCGGTTGCCGTTCGCTTCTATTTGAGTCTCTCGCCGCGCGTTCTCCTTAACTTAGAGTTCCTTTAACTTGCATATGGAGTAGTCTATGTATTTACCAAATATTGGATCCCTTACTTTGTGGCTAACTGAACCTTTATCAAGAAAGCCCTCATATCGATAGAGTGAACGTGTTACTACATAAAGAAAACCATGGATCCTGTCAAGGACTCATAGCTTCCTCCCCCTTCCTGCTAGGTGGGGGAAATTTTTTGGAAATTTTTTGGAAATTTCTCCAAAATGGGCTGGGCATATTTGATTTTCTGGAGGGGGG
>JAUBWS010086454.1:0-11977 GCA_032270445.1 Darlingtonia californica | reverse complement strand
TAATCTATCTCGATTCCAAAAAGTGGTCATTTTTTAAAAGTAACAATCCTATCATGTGTGGCCTGTAATGTGAAGGTATACAGGGTGTCTGGAAAAAAACGGAACGCTAAAAGTTTTTTAAAAACATTGATTTAATGTATGCAAAGTGATTATGCGAGGCAGCATAAATCATAGCGCATTTTACTGTTCAAATGAAAAATACGACAAAGCCCACTGAGAATTTGAGTTCGCGTCTTTCTCTTGTTTGTAGGTTATCTTGTTTAATTGTCTTGCAATTTTTTTTACAAAAAATTTCTTATCCTTAACTTTACTTTCTTTTATAAAGCAATTGGATGTTTTTTTAATAAAAGAAATTCGTAAAAAATAAATTAAGTCAACACTTCTGATTTCCCAAATGAATACTTGTTTTGTGACAAAATGTAATTTATGCAATAACACACTACAATAGACGAACAAACCAATCAAATTGAATCTCGCGTTTAATTTATGTGGCAATAAATAATTACTTTGCATGAATTAAATCAATGTTTTTAAATAACTTTTAGCGTTCCGTTTTTTTCCAGACACCCTGTATATTTTTCTACCATTTTTGGATTACCGTGAAAGAGTTAAGGCATGTCGCATTTTAGTGGCATTATTGATTTTAAACCAGGGACTAGTTTGAGCTTCATAAGGTTTGCACAAATGCAATTTCGATATATCGCTTAAAACAATTTCTTTAAAGACGTTTTATATAGACCCTCAGAGACCCTGTATATTTAATTTGTTGAGTGATTATATATTCCAATTATATTTCAATTTTCAATCAATAGGTCAATTTAATTTATAAAAACAATTTTATTTACAAAATTTATTATGTATTTTCGAAATTGCCTTTATTGTGTTACAAGGTTTGAGCATGTTCAATTTGTGTGTTTGTCCTTTCAAGTATTTTCGGTAGCAGTACTCATGTTTTTTATCCTGACTTTCGTCCAATTAAATATCGTTCTCTTTTAGACTTGATTCCTCCTACAGATTGTTTTACGAATGTTATAGCTTTAATTTATCTCATGAGAATGCAGTTAATTTTTTAAACTGTAGTCTCTCCCCAAGCCATTCCATGGAGAATTTTCGTACCAACCATTTTGTTCCTCTAATTAGATTTTATGATTTTAAGGCTAAAAACTCTATTGCTTCGGTTAAACGTATTTCTTTTTTTCTCAGTCTTCTAGTGCCGGCGTGAAAAAACCAAAATTAAATAAAAGTTTTACTAGCACTAATACTAATGCCAGTAAAAATAATGCCCACTTTCTAAGGATATTTTTCATTACGTCAAAGCAACTCCTTCAAATGAAACTTCAGCTGTTACTTCTTCCTTATCTATAAATACGTCATCTAACAATTCTCTTATAACCACATCAAGTGCATCACTTTTGCCATTAATTTTGCCTTCAATTTTAGTTTCCACTGTATGATCTTCAATTTCATCTTCATCGTTAGTTTCTTCTACATCCTCTTCTATTCCTATCTCAAAATTATCATCTCCAACAGCAGCATCTTCTACTACAAAACCTTATGTAACTAGACCACCAAATCTTTTTTCTTGTGAGTCTTTAACATCCATGCATTATCAAGGAAACTTTCGGACAAAGAAAGGTATGGTTTGATAATAAATTGTTTTGTGCCTGGTGAATCTTTTAAATTTCAATTACAAATGGTTGGGAGATTATGAATGGCTGCATTATTCAAAATCTTTTGATGGTGGTTTTTGTTTACTTTGCACTTTGTTTTTTTATTTTTGTCCTAAATTTCAAAATCAAAGAAATTTAGTCTCGTCTGAAATTGTGGGTAGTAAAAACTCAACTACAATTTTCAACGTCACTCTGGATCTTCTAATAGGCTTCATGTTCAATATTTAATGGGATATGAAGTCATTTTTATTAAGATACGAGGGTACATAATGGGATACAGAATGGGAAGAGTGCAAAAAAACTCACTAAAGGAATACACAACTCAGAATACAAAGGTTTTCAAACAAGAGAAGAGGCTGAGACATACTGAACAGAATATTGGAAAGCAAAACAAGTGCAAAAAAGCAAAGAGGAAAGAGAGGAGAAAAAGCCAGAGGAAAACACTGCGGAAGAAGAAGAAATTTGCAGGAAATGTAACAAAACAGTAACAACCAGCGGGGTTCTTTGCGAATCGTGCGAAAGTTGGTGGCACTAAAGATGTTTAGGAACCACCAAAAACAGACTGAAGGACGAGTATAAAGACAAGGACTTCATATGCCAACAGTATGCGGAGAAAAGACACAATGAGAGTGATATAGATAGTAGCGCAGACTGGACTGAACAATTGGAAGAACAAGAAGAAGGAGAAAGGAAAGAAGAAAAAATAAACGAACTACACAGGGGAACAGCAGGAAGAGAAGAATTGATAAAGAAAGGAATGAACAAATAATACAGATGCTAGATGAAAACTTGAATTTAAAGGAGCAGAATCAAATGATATTGGATAAAAGAACACAGCTGGGAAATAAGATCAAGAGGATGGAAGCAGAATTGCAAGAAATAGCATCAGCACCAGACAGAAAGAAAACAGGAAAAGACATGGAAGAACAAAGAAAAGAGACTAGGGAGTATATAGACAAACTAGAAGAGGAGACACATCAATGCTGGAAAGGAGAGTGATACAACTGGAAGAAAACAACAAAGAAATAACAGAAGTAAACAAGAAAAATACATGCGAACAAAAGAAGACAATCAAAGCAGACCAAAAGAGAACAAACGTGACAATAGAGCAGAGGGCAAAGACCCAAAACTACGAAACAACAAATTATGTTTAAGATATGTGAAGAGGAAAAACTGTGACAACAAAGAATGTAAATACCTACATAAAGAAATGTGCCACTGGGCGGAACAATCCAAAGAATGCAGAAGAAGCAACTGCAAATTTGGGGATGATAAAAGCATATTTTGTTGTGGGAAGAGAAAGGGGAATGCAAATGGGGAGACAGGTGCAGATTTGTACACAGAAAGAAGAGCATAAACACAATAGGGAACCAGTTGCTACATGGCTGAATGAGCAAAAGGTTTAAGGTGACGGCTATAAAGTTTTCAATTGTGGATACAATCATTCTCTGTGGTCACTTAGGTCTTCCTCTTCGTGGCCATAGGGATGATATAAAGAACCACCCAAAAGCAGTTGAATATTCGAAAGATTCTTGTTTGGGTAATTTTGTTGAACTTTTTGTTGAATTTTGCAATAAGCAGGGGTGCAATAAGGAGGGGTGATAAGAGCTTTCTTATCATTACTCAAACCATAGGCTTAATTTATCGTATTTTTCTAGAACTTATCAGAATGAAATTATTGATATTTTTGGTGATTTGATTCTTGAGCAGGTTATTTCTTCTATTAAGCATGATCCTAGTTATTATTTTAGTATCATTGCAGATGAAGCTATGGATTCTCCTTCTAAGAAGCAGTTATCACTGGTCCTTAGATATTTAAGTAAAAGCTTTGAAGTTAAGGAAGATTTTGTTGGTTTTCTTCACTGAATGACAAGGCTCTTTATACCCACTGTTTTTCCCACCGTCTTAGCTTAGCTATTTCAAAAAAATTTAAAGTTATTTCAGTCAATAATATGTCAAAACTGTACAAAAAGTCTGAAAAGTAAACTTAAAAAACATGTGTCTCAATTATGTCCTTCTGTAAAGCTGGTGGGTTGAACGAATCAATTATCTCGATCTTTTTATTGTATTGTTTGAGTCACTTTAGTCAACCCTCGATGAAATGAAGTTAAATCTTGAAGGGAATACCCAAAGTGAAGCATTTTCCTTTTTTAAATAAATTGATGATCTTGACTTTGTTGTTAACTTAGTCATTACTTACCATATTTCAAAGCTTTCTCTTTTAGTTACTGAATTACTTCAGTCTAAAAAAATAGTTTGGCTGACGGTATCCATATGTTTAATTTTCTCATCTACAGAGTTCAATCAGTATAAAGTAATGATGATGAATTTCACGACCAGAATTTTGAAAAAGCTTCAGTCATTGCGAAACGCCTAAATATACCGGTGACCCATAAACTTTGATAAGCGATATCTTTCGAAGTATATGTTTTATCATGAACTGGTTTTTTACTTAGATAAAGGATTTTGTTTAGTGTAATTTAAGCTAAAAGATGAACTCATTTTGAGCATATGTCGTTCTATGCAAATATTCTAATTGACGTCATCGAAGCATGTTCTTTTTAGCTTAATCTTATTCGGCATAATTTCTAATCAACTAAATTTCAAAAATTCACCATTTGTATTAATTTAGATCCATTATTTTTCTTTATACCTTCCAAATATCATCTCTGACCTTTCATTGTAAAGGACGTTATAAGCTGTTTTCTTTTGTGGGTCACAGGTGACCCAATCGATCTGAAAGGTAAATTTTCTTCTTTTTAAAAAGTGTTTAGATGTTCTTGAATAACTTGTTATTCTGGATTGATTTGAATCAATTAAAGTCAAAAGAATATTTTTCCTCTACAATAAGCTCTCCCAAGCTGAATGTGAGTTTGAAAATGAAAAACTTTCTCCCATGCCAAGTCAAGTCACTTTTCTGTGGTGAGTTGTGTAAGAAGCATGGATTTCAGCAACAAGAAAATATTGTGTTAGAATTGATCTATTAAATCAAGCGATAAAATACTGGCTTTACTTGACGAAGTTGAAAGTGATGATAAAGGAGACATTGACAATTTACTGAATGACTCTCATACCAAATCTGTTGCTGATGAAGACCTGGAGGAAACTGGTTCCGGGGAAGAAGGATATACAAGTGATTTATTCATCACCGAAGCGCATGTTGATTCCATTGATCAAAACCAAGGTAAAACACACGCTAAAGAAGGGAGGAGAATGGAAAACAGCAAAAGAGAAAAAAAGACAAGAAAGACACAGTCTTTCAATTGGAGTAAAAAGTCTTCACCACATCCAAAAAAGCATTGCTAATTAATAGCTGAAGCTCAAATCGAGGGGTTGGAGGAAACCCACCCACCTTTCGATGTGTTTGTTGAAGTTAGCAAAGTGGAAGATCTTGTAAAACTTATAGTTGAACAAAGTAATTTTTACGCTCAACAGAATGGACGAGACATTTGTACCGATGAAAAGGAAATTATGGCCTTCCTAGGAATCAACTACATCGTGAGCATCAATAGATTGCCCACAATCCAGAGTTATGGGAATGTTGACAGTTTATTAGGAACGAACGCATAAGCAACGTTATGACAAATGAAAGATTCAAAGACATTTCAAGAAACATTCATTTTGCGGACAAAACAAATAATGACAAGAGTGACAAAGGATATAAGATACTTTCTGTGATTAATCATGTCAATGAGTCTTTTTCAACTGCTATCTCTAATGATTACTCTCAAAGCATCGACGAGCACATCGTCAAATTTAATGGTTGGTCAGCAATGAAACAATACATAAGAAGAAGCCGATCAAATTGGATTTAAATTCTGGTACCGTTGCGCTAGTTCGACCGGTCATCTGCACCAGTTAGATCTTTATCTGAGAAAGAAAGAAACTGTTGAAATAAATCTTAGTGAAAGTGCAGTTTTGAAAATGATTGAGGTTCTAGAAAATAGTTTTTCTACGGTATACTTTGATAACTTTTTCAACAGCCCCTTGTTTATGTCAAAGCTTGTGAAGAAAGGAATATATGGAGCAGCACAGAGCAACAGAAGAGGAATGCCAAAATTAGTGCCAGAAAAACAAATGAACAGAGGGGATTCCGCTTTCAATTCTCTGCAAATGCAGCCTGTTGCAAATGGTATGACAATAGATCTCTTTTTATGCTCTTTAGCAACCTTGAAGGAATGGCTTCAACTTCTACGGTCCAACGTCGTCTGAAAGGTTCAGCAAACAAATCTCAGCATCCTACCCAGACGTTATCAAATTGAATAACAAAGGAAAAGGTAGTGTTGATTTAGTCGATCAGAGAGCAGCTGCCTACCATCTCGATCGAAAGTCCTCGATTCGATCTTACTTCAGAACTTTTTTTTGATTTGATAAACGTTGCATGTGCTAATTCTTTTATTGCTGACAACATGCTTCGTCCATGTCAGCTTACCCTCCTGAATTATAAGATAGCGATAGCAACTCACATGATTAGTCCATACACAGGTCGAAGTAGAGCTCCTCCCGAGTAGCTGATGTTTAAAATCTCATTTTGTTTGAAGAAAAGGCTGTATAAGCAAAGAAATATATCTTTCACGTCTTATTTATCACAGTTCTTCGTTTTGACATGGATATATATACATCCATGGTTTAGCCTTAAATTTGGGTTTGCCTCGATTCTATAAATGGAAATTTTCTCGGTGAAATGGAAATCGCTCTGATACTTTATACAACCTGGTAAAATTTGATTGAAACAATTGGTTGCTTCATCGACATCTGATGAATTAAAAAGAGGTGACTAATTATCACGCGAGAGGTCTCGAATATAATTATTCTTGTCAAAAATGTTTAAAATTTCTGAATTTTATAGTTTTTGCACCATGTTTGTGTTTCTTAATATTTTTACAACAGAAATTCAGGTTTTGGTCACTTATACCGTAGAACAAAGGGTCAGCTTCAGAGATATTCATACATTTACTAAGAATAAAAGATCAATGATTGTTGCCAAATGTTCTCGGAATTTTCTCGGAGTTTATATATATATGCCGAGTCAAATCACAAGATCTTTAAGAAGACTAGAAAGAGCATTATTAAAGGATATTTTTATGCTAAAGTCTCCCAAACAGAATACGTTAGACCCTCTTGGTAGGGATTTGATTGATTGCTTAATATCCGCACACATACGTTCAGTGAAAATAATTGGTGTGTCACATTCAATGACACACCATGTCGAGAAGGCACACACTTATGGCAGATTTTTTTGTCCTACAATGTCACTAAACTAGGTTTGCTTCAATATCACACCAGAAGGTAATAAGACAGGAATGGTTTTTAGAATGAATAGTGTTTACTTTCTGCAATACTTAAGTTGACAGTTCAAGAAAGTGTGATTTTCTATGAAATTCATGCTTAATGGCAGGAATTGAGTAACGGTAGAAATGTAAAACTGGATTTCAAAACAAAAAATAAAAAAAGAAAGAAAACGTAATAAGATGCTTATTTAATGACTTATTTACTGCATTAACAAATTGCCTATTCCTTGTGGAATTTTCAAAATAACCTCTTTCGGAAAAATGTAGGTTTTGTTATTACTGAAATTAAGATAATCAGTAAGTCCACTAAGTCTTGTCAAAATAACCTCTTTCGGAAAAATGTAGGTTTTGTTATTACGGAAATTAAGATCATCAGTAAGTCCACTAAGTCTTGCGAAGCTAATATTATAAATTTTGTTAAGAGAACAAATACAAAGCACATGTTGGTAAATAGTACCTGCCAGCAGGACAACGATAATTAAAATACTTTAAAGGCCCTATAATTGTTTACAATAAAAAGTGTGTAAATGATATTTGGCGTGCTCGATTTTCGACACTAAAATGATAAGCAACAAGTCACTACCAAAGCGGAGGAAAATGAATAATGTATGATTTTCAAACAAGTTATCCCAAAGTTTGATAGAAAAATGTGAAAGAAAGTGGTGTGCTTGATTATCCACACTGAAGTGATAAACAACAAGCAGTACCACATAAATTAACTGTAAAATCTGGGATGGCAGTTAGAACAGATTTATTTGATTATCAACACTAAAGTGATAAACATCAAGCAAGGATTAAATTATGAAATCGATTAATTTCACACAATATATGAAAAGATACACGCTTCTATACTGCTTTTACTAATCTCCACAAGAACTCCTTAATTCCACACCTTGTGTACAGAAAACGCTACTGCTTTCACAATACACTCGCACACACTTGCTACAGAAGGAGACTTAAATCTTTCTGTAAGACTCTGGATATCAGATCATCCTGCAACCTGACTGCAGATTCTGTACCTTCTGTTAAGTTATTCCATAATCTTCATCCAGGTTGTAAACCACTTGCTGCCAAATCACGTTAATGTAGCAAAGCTGATAATAAGTTTGTAGAGTAAGAGATAAAATGCAAGATGGTGGGATTATACTACCATCTACATCACCCAAGAGAGCCCAAATCGTTGTAGCTCATGATCCCATTAACCCACACCGCAAAAAACGTCTATGTGTTGACTTTTCTCAAACTATAAATATCTACACAGATCTGGATGCGTATCCCCCACCAAAGATTTGGTTTACCAAATAGCAGATCATTTCCCATTTTATACGTCCGATCTCAAGAGTACGTATCATCAAGTAGAGATCAGCCCTGAAGACAGGATGTATACTGCTTTTCTTAAAATTCAAGCATGCGGCAGAGATTAACATTTAGGGACATTGTGTGAGCCACTCTCCTATCAAACCAGACCCTGACAGATTACACTGTATGGAATAACCGCCTGTTGAGAGCGAAGAGTTTACAATGTATCATTAGACTTTTTACTTGTTATAGTATGCTAAATCATTCTGTCATTTATTTTGAGATCAAGAAAAATACCTATTAGTAAACAAGGTTAGCGCAGAATATAGAAAATAGCGGTTTTAAAGTATTTAGCAACACTCAACTTTGATTATATAACTTGATTTTAATTGGATTTTCATTTTTTGAAACTACTGACTCTTCAGAAAGTCCTGGCCCAAGTTTGCCAAAAAACAGCCAGAAACCAAACTTTTAAGGCTAATTCCTTATAGCAATCGTTATAGTCAGCCTAAATTCTGTCTTTATTCTATCATAATGACAATAAACAGGGCAAAACCAATTGAAACTACATTGTTTTTTTTCCAAGTTTGAGACTTTTTAAAGTCAGGAAACTTTGGAAATCAAGAATAGTGATATAATTTTTGTAAGAACACAATTAAAGAAAATGAGAACTTAGATAGGGTCAAACAATACTTTAAGGCAAAGCTTGGGCTCAGAACGGGCTCAGTTCATTTGACTCATTTCAGTTTTTCTTTCTAAAACTTTAACATACATGTCTGTAAGTTCACAAGGTTCTCTAATGATTCACTGTCTGATCTTCTTGAAAAATAAAAAACAAAAAATATGTTTTCATTTATGTTAAACTTGTATATTCATTTAAACAGTAGATAATGTCTGTGTGTTTTGGTGTCTCTCCCATATGAACTATTGTTTTTATTATAAAAATCTGTGAATCCATGGGTAACTAATCGATTGGGGGGGTTTTGCACCAGCAGAAAAGTGAATGACTTGTACAGGACATAACACGCATTTTTTGAATAAATTTTAAGCACAAAGAACAATGTTCCTTTATCTGTCTCAGAATGGAAGAGTAGTGGATAATGTGTTGTCATTTGTAATAAGTAACAAGCATTGACTTGAGGAATTTGACATTAAATAAACTGGGAAGGTTTGTATTTTTTAAATGTTAAAATGTTAAATCAACATGTTGTGAGGCAACTAAAGTTTGGAAAGCAGCCGTCAGCTGTGATAATTATTACGCACATCCAACCATTACGCATTTTTAAAATCCCCATTTTCTCTTAAACTGGTGTTAAGAATCAGTTACTTTGTAAGTAACATAAAATAAAACTTTCCTGTATCGCTTTAAAGTGAAACATCCATCCAAACCACGATATAACTTCAGTTGTTCCACTCGAAACTCGACTATGTTTTTCAGACGCCATTTTGACTTTACAACCGTCTTCATAAGCTTTGCACTGAAATGCTTCTGGGATGACGATAGCGTTTTTTATTTTTATAAAAACAATCCCTAAACCAGACGTTCCTTTCCGTCTAACAGTTAATTTATTTTTGGCGTAATTTCAAAAATATCAGTGCGTAATGATTACCTGCGTAATGATTAGATAGGTATTGTAATTATAGGGATTCTTTTTCATCCAGACGCCATTGTATTCATACGTGTGGTTTAATTGAAGATTTTTCAAAATGAGCAAAAAAAACGTTCTAAAAGTGAAACCAAAGCAAGGAGCATCTAGACTGAAGCAGATATGGATAAAGCTCTTCATGAATTTGATAGCACCACTAGTGCAAGCGATAGAGGTGTTGACAAAAAGCACGGTATAGACAAATCAATGCTTTGATTTAGAATCTTTAAAAAAAACGAAACAATGAAGAGCTTGGAAGGTTTGAACAAATCATTTTCATCGAATTTGAACCAAAAAGGGACAAAAAATTGTCTCTAAAATATTAACTTGCCTTGGGTTTGACCTATTATGCAAAAGTTGTTTGTTATCTTTGATCCGCTTTTTAAGAAAGTTATTGACCCTAAATCAGAGGCAGCGATGGCAAATTGTATCTCAGTGCTTTACAATCTTGGATTCAACCACACAATGAATGAAATTATTGTAAGAAAAATTCTTTAATAAAAACATCTATTGTTTTATATCTATTTGCGGTTTAACATATTGACAGTAAACTGTCATTTTGTTGTTTGCTATCATGATGATAACTTCGATATTGTAGGACATTGTACATGAATATCTTGAGAGCAACAATTCAATTCAAATCAAACGGAAACAAATCAGGGATATTTTGGATGAAGAACTTAATGAAACGAAACCGTCTCTCCCTCAAAAAAGCCTTAAGTTAAACAAAACTTACCTTAATTTGAATATCTCGCTTACCTTAATGTAGATATTACTTACCTTAATTTAGTGAAATGGATTTTGAAGATGTCGACACAACAACCCTGCAACTACCAAAAACAACCCTGCAAACACCAGCAACAACCCTACAGACACCAACAACAGTACAGACTTTGTCTACCACACACACCACTACAAGACTATCCCCTATCTTACCATCCGCGTCAACACCGAAAGATACTACCCACCAACCACAGCTTCCATCATTAATTGGACCATACCCATGTCTACAACCCCCTGGATTTGAAAGGGTACCCAAATGGAAATTGGCTGCAATCATCCCAACACCAGCGATAAAAATTCTGTACCCTCTTCTACACCTTCAAATAAATCATTTGAGGAGACTAAGCTAGACCGGGTGAAAACCCTACATCAAAAAAAAGCAAAGCGCCAAAAGCTAGACTTGAGAGCCCAGTAAGAAAAGTTTAAAATTATGATTTGATTTTCAATTTGATATACAATTTCTATTATCAAAAAATCGTGTATTTTATTTTTAGGTTACTCAAGCTGAGGTGCTTCAGGCGTTGAAGGCGAAGGAGGCAGAAAAAGATGGAAATAACGTCTGGAGACAGAAAGAAAACGACTGAAAGAGGAAAAGAAAAATCAAGAAGAAAAACAAGCGGCAAAGAACCTTAAAGATAAAAAGAAAGAAGAAACGACTAAGGATACATTTGACAAGCTGGATGAGGAGACAATGGAATCGAAGTGGGACGAAACGACTAAGGATACAAGGAGAAATTTGAAGATGAAGAGATCAATGAAAAATTGGAGTTGAATTATTGGGAGCGCAAGTTAGGGAGTTCTGACAATGTTTAAAAACAAGGAAAAGACTATATTGACATTTTTCCGGTCCAGTATGTTATGTCAATAAGTGAGAACTTTATTGAAGAAATCTCTTCTCTTAAAAACGAAATTGCTTCCCTAAGAACATATTTATGGGAACTCTCAAACCCATATAAAAAAGAAATAATAACTAATGAGAACAACAGTCTTAACCCTTTCAGGTCGGGTGGCACGCACGGCGTATCATGAAAAACCATCGTTTTTCCCGGGTGGCACGCCTGGCGTACCATGACTTCCAATATGTTTTTTCGGTGTAAAATGAACCGGTAGACCGAATATTGTTTTGATAAAGCATAGTAAATAGATTAAGCAAACACATACAGAAAACCTCATCGAATTTGCTTTTTCGGTTCCGTAGTAAATACATTTTGATTTTTGTAAACATTGAGAGCATGAAAATTACCGCGGAAACAAAATGGCGAAGAGATATAACAATATCGACGACATA
>JAUBWS010086443.1:0-11979 GCA_032270445.1 Darlingtonia californica | reverse complement strand
TTTTGACAGAATGAAATGCAATAATTTATTTTAATTGTTTTATGAATTCTAAAGAGCCAAGAAGATTATATTCATGCAAACACTAACCAATGATTTTTTTGTTTACATGTACGATGAAATGAAGATGCTCTGTATAAATTTTCTTTCTATTTATATGTCTGATGTTTTTTTACAGACACTGTACAGCACAGGGTGCCTTGACAAAAGCAGAACGCTTTGTAGAATTATTCAAAAGCTCTATGATAGATTCACGTAAATCCCAAATGCCATAAATCCTAAATTTTACTAGAAACTTTATGACTGGTGTTAAAGAGATGCACATTGAAATTTTCTAAATGAAAATTAGCAATGTATTTGGCAATACATGTGAATTATATTATCCTTACTGTTTACATACAATACTCAAGTTTACAATGACAATAAAAGGTGGTTTAATGTAGTACTGTAAAAGTATTGAAAGATTCGAGCTATTATAAAAAGGCTTTTTTGTGATGTTATAACTTATATTTGTTTTCATAAAATGGCAGTACAACGAATTCATAAAAAGAAATGTAAAATTGATAGCCTTTTTGTTATTGTATTTATAATTTCATGAAATTCCGATGATGCTCACATGTAACCATTTTTTAGTAACGTGTATTTAAGCTGTGTATAAACAGGTATGAATAACTTTCTACGTGTCTTTTTCGAGACACTCGTCATTGAGGGTTTAACTTTAAAGCTTACTATTAAGAGTGCAAATGATCCGACAAAGTTCAAAGATTTACTAAGTGATTTCGCAAGCAAAATTGCTACCCAACCACACATGATCAGGTAATGTTAGTTTAAAAGGAATCTTTCATGAAATTTTTTCGAAAAAACTTTTGAAGTGCTAAGTTTGCATCATGAAAATCGTTTAGGAGAAAGACGTTCCATCTGGGTAGCCACAACTTCTAAAATCTCCTAGATAAACTAAGAAACGTCGCTTTTCAGGTTCACCTCCTAAAATCTCCAAAAACGTGAAAACATAGTCAAGTTTTTAATACAATTAAGATTTTTGAAAGGTATTTAGTTTTCAATGCATGCTGTAGTATTATTAGCACCTAAATCATCGTGTACGTTTATCTCAAGATTCCAAACCTTGAAACTTCATCCCAAATTGACTTAGCTCCATCTGCCTTACACTGCTCCTCCTAACATTTCCTAAAATTTAGGTGTGTTTCTTAACGGTTTTCGATGAAATCTCCTAAAATATTTCAAAAATCACCTAAAAAGCCCCAAGTTCTTCCAATTTTTTTTTTTAAATGGAATTTCTGTGGCCACTCAGTTCCATCCAACCATTAAGTTTTGACGCCTTTTGATTTATTGTTAAATTTTAGAATGGAAATTGCAGAAAAAGGAAAATTATGTAAGTTGATCATCTGAGTTTACTATTTTGTATTTATTTTAGAGCATACCTTTTTTTCGAAATTTTCTTCTGAGTCTTACATTTAAGCAAATTACATACAAATGCCAACTGATAAAACAAATTTTGGGTATAGTTATGTGGAGTTTGCTTTTGCAATTTTGCTAAAATCGCGAAAATCTACATACAAAATACAATAAGGTTTGTTAAGCGTTTTAATTAAAGAAAGACAGTTTCATCCGTCACAAAATTTAATTCTGAATTGTTATATAACTGAAGTATAGCAGACATAGCTAATAGAAACATGGTAGCTCTCTCCTGACTACCAAGGATTGATAAATTCACCGACTGAAATTTTAAAATATGAATTCTTCATTTTACTGTCGTCATACTTCAAACGCAACATTTTATTTTTTAAGGCTGCGACTGCAAAATCTTACAGTCGGTCAAGTGGCTTTTCCTTACTGAGGGTTGCACTCTTTTGAATACGTCAGTTCTTCGGTCTGGTGGCTCTCCGAACAAAATTTGTGTCTTTCAATTTTGGCAGTAAAGTATTATGGATTTTCTGTATAACTAATGTGACTAAAATTTCAGAATCTGTTTTTTTCATTCATTTATTTAAGATTTTGTGAATACATAGCTATATAAATGCTAATTAAAACAAGCACTTGACTCATGACTTCAAAAGATGGTAAAGATATTGTGTATAATATTTTTTGTCATGGTCTTTCTTTATAGCCAAGGAATGTCTGATAAATCACCTAACAGTAAAACTACAAAAGTTGTTGATACCAGTAAGTTGATTTCATCCCCATGATTCAGACACAAATTTTAATGTTTTTTTTGTAGAAAGAATTGTTTCGTGGATGCAAGTGTCCGACATTTTTATGTTATCGATCTTGTTTTCTTGACTTGGCATCACTGAGGTTTCTATTTTCTAAAAGTGATAATCGTTTGGAGTTTAACTCTATTAGTCCGAGGCATCCCTTGGACGGTTGCCCCTGTTCCCAACTTTGAAAGCTGACATCTCAAAAACTTAAGAGTTTCAGAAACTTTGATTACTACTACTGTTGTAAAGGGCACTAGATTTCAAACAAAATAGGTTTGTTTTGACCCGCATAAGCTATCAATGCGATGTCTCGCTGTGTGACAGTTTCTAGACGGTTACCCAGGGGTCCAAGACCTTAGAGAATTTTGCAATCCTTGACAAATGTATTTGTTATTAGCATAAAATGGCTAATTGATTTTGTTAATGATGCTTTACTCATACAAAACATTTTTTTGTAGCCCACACAGAGAAAAAGTTCAAGTGCCCTGAATGCAGAAAGTCTTTAAAAAGCAAACTATCCAGGCATATGAAAAATGTGCATGGTTGGTCTGTTCGTCGTACGAAAGAAGCTATTCAGTATAATCGATACCAGTTAAGTGAAAACATTGGTGTTGGCCACGGCAGGATAACCCGTGGGGGTAAAACTGATTACCATCATATTAAAAAGTGTCCCTTCGATTAGTGTGGAGTAATAAGACAACGCCTTGGACCTCATCTTGTGAGACATCATAATGTTAAAGTAAACAGTAATGACTATAAGAAATTATTGAAGGAAGCAAAGCCTTGGAAAGGAATAGTCGACAAGAAAAAAAGGGAAGAAGGCAGGCAATCTGTGTACAGAGAAAGAGTACGCGAGTCAATTGATGATAATAATGATTGTGTTTTACCTGTGTTTACCAGTCAAGAGTCCAGCGACGTTGCTGTGTATGTGCCAGAATCGAAACAAAATTTTAAATTCCAACCTTACAATCAAGGCTCAACAAATAGCTTTGACTCAGCTAGAATTGTCTCAACTGACGATGTCATGGTTGATTTTTACAAACATATGACATCGTTAAACGGAGGGGAGCTAGATAAGTCATCCGCTGAACTTTATGTTCAGGAAGTTCGGACTGTAATGGAAAGTTTAGAGACGGATGACTTCACTGATTTATTTAATAAAAAGAAATTGTCGGAAAGCTTTCTCAACCGCCGCATTGATAACAGTAAGTACGACTCATTGAAGGCATCTACACGTCAGAAATATTTAACAGCCCTTCTTCATTTTTGTGATTTTGTTAGTAATTCTAGAGGAGAACTAAACGTTTTACGATATACCGTTGAAGATATTCAAAGTATTAAGACACAGTTCAAAAACTGGAGAAAAGCTTTGACAAAACAAGTCCAGTTACATGAAAATTTGCGCGGCGAGGAAGAGCTGGAGGCGCTGGTTACACCCAATCAAGTAATGAGGTGGGAGAAAGGCGAGAGAAAAAGAGACGCTATAAGATTATTAGGAGAATTTTCATCTGCGACTCCTCCTGATTTAAACAATAAAAACTATTGCACCATGCGGGATTATTTCCTCGTCGAAATAGCGTTACAAAACAGCCACAGGTCAGGCGTCTCCAGTAATCTTACAATCGACGAATTCAACGCTTGCGTCATGGAGAAAGCTGATGAAGAAGTGTTTTATCGTACGAAAGTAAAAAAACACAAGACAGTAAAGTCTCATGGTTATGCCAAATTGTATATGAAAGAACATTTGTATAATAATTTAAGGATTTTTCTTACGTACGTACGACTCCAGATACCAGGCAACGACCCTCACCTGTTTGTAACCTACAATGGTAGACAGATGCAATCTGGCGAGATAAGTACACAAATAAATTCGATATGGCAACGTTCAAATGTGTATTTACATGGTTTTAAACCGCAGAAGAATGTTACCTGCACCCAATTCCGGAAATCTGCATATACTCTGGTTTTGGAAAAGAAACCGGAAGCCAGCCAATCAGTGGCAGATTTGCTGGCGCATGGAAAATCTACCCAAGAAAAATACTATAACGTCAGACGACGCGACAAAAGTAGTGCGGTTGGGGCCCTGAATGTTGGCAGGCTTTTTCACCATAATTCTAAAGATTCCAACGTGACTACAACAGATCAGAACACCATCCATGAACGGAGCAAAATAGCAGCTCATGTCACCGAAAGTGTAAGCCCCTCTTCTAGAAAGCAGTGGACAATCGAGGAGGTGCAAGAAGTGAGACTTCTTTTTTCAGATCTCATTCAAAGTACGAACGATTTTGGACTTAAAGATGTCTCAAATATGGAGGGCCGGTTTCATTTTCTAAAAGATATTTTTTTTTGAAAGATATACGACAAGATTCGCAATATCCGACGGCAAAATCGAACGGTCTGTCAGGGACAACTGAAATTGCCAACATCTGAATCATGTTCAAAAGCCAAGGTACAAGATTTCTTAAACACATCTTTTGAACGACAAACCACATGTCCAGTTCCTGAGCCGGTGCAAGAAGATGATAATATGTCAGATCCAGATTTTGTCCCACCTACACTAAGTTCTTGTCAATCATCAGGCAACGATAAAAAATTCAGTCTGGAGAACGCTGATTTACTGAAATCCCTTCTTGGAGACATTATCATGAAGGGTCCTAGAACCTCTAGGGTTATTTCGAAGAAACTCAATGAATCGTCTGAAGGAAAAGAATTTCTAGACCAATTTGGTATTTCTGCTATTGTAAACAGAGCTAAATACGAGCGCAAATTACGTGTGAGAGCTATATCAAAATCTTGACCATACGATGCAACTGTTGTCTTGAAATAAGGAAAAATTTAACATTTGAGTTTTTTTTTTTTTTTTTTTTTGCATTGTTGGTACAAAACACAATATTTTGGTTTTTGGTTTTTGGTTTTTGGGGTCATTCAATTATTACGCTCGCTAAAGTCACCCATATTTAGACCCCCTCCTACATGTTAGCTATACGATAGAATTGACGTCATAAAACAATGCGGGTTCTCTTTTAGTCTCACCTCCTCTCCCTCTTTCAGCAATCGTAATAAACGGATGGCCCCTTTGCGAATATTTTCCTCGATTATGTGCAATTTGATTTCTTTCTAAACTAGGTTTAGTTTTTCATTTATTG
Source organism: Darlingtonia californica (assembly GCA_032270445.1). Lineage (NCBI taxonomy): Eukaryota > Viridiplantae > Streptophyta > Magnoliopsida > Ericales > Sarraceniaceae > Darlingtonia > Darlingtonia californica. The sequence continues at coordinate 6,620 of JAUBWS010086443.1, read as the reverse complement.
TATTTGACAGCTTGACACTCGTGATTAGCAATCATTTCCCGATAAATTAACGTTACATTTGAATAGTCTCTATGAATTTTTAATGCCAGTAGCCGATTTTCCACCTAGTTTCCCCTCCTAGTCAATATTTTGAATGTTATCTATGGATACTATTTCGTGTGAGATGTTTATAATTGTTGAAACACCCAGATAATTACATGGATCAAATTCCCTCGATAGTCATTTTTTGTTCTTTTGTACAGAGATCAACGTTGCATTTTTTTTGACCTTATACTTACAAATAGTTGACAAGGCCTAGCGCAAGTACTACTCAGGTAGGAGTAGTTTATCCTGTATAAATATTCGTATAAATAAATAGATTTGAAGAAAGATTTACAACAAATTTGAGCAAATCGGAGAAACTTTCGCAAATTGAAAATCACCTTTTCGGATAAACTTCCGAATACAATATAACGGACTTTGTAGTTAAATTTTTCACCTAGGAGGAGTAGAGACGTAGCAAATGTCTTAGGGAAAAGCTATAGATATAAAATTTATAGTTACGAATAATTTATTCTCTTATTGTTTAATGGACAGTTACCTTAGGGACCACAAATTTTGCTACACCTTCACGTCCGACTCTTTTAACCCCGTAGTATGACAGGAGTAACTTGTACCATGTTAATCTCTCATGACTGTAGATTTAACTGTATGTCATCCCTTTCTTGTATTATAGGTCTCTGGTATGAAAAGCGAGGCTCGTATTAAGTATTTGCTTAATTTTTCATCGATTTAGAATGACGTTATATTTATAGGTTTTATGCTTATAAAAACGTATGTGCAATCAACGGTATTAGGACGAATGATATTAAATTTATAATTTCAACTGAAACAAATTGGGCTTGTCTTTCTGAGCTTTGCACTTGAAAGATAGCGGGTTAAGCTCTATCTTTTACCCTGAGAAAATTCAGCAAGTTGAAATAAGCCTTTACTGTCGATAAGTTAGGTAATTCGCAAAGTATGAAATTCACACACGAAGCGTGTTGCCTCTATATTTGAATCGCACGCAATCCCACGTAGGTTATTTTCTACAATAACAATACCGTATTTCCTCTTATAAGCGCCGCGGCGCTTATTAAATTTTCATTTTTTTGGGAGCGGCGCTTATTAGAGGGCGGCGCTTATTTAAGAGTTTCATATTTTATTGATAACAAAATTGATAAAACAAAGACACAGATATAAGTTTGTCACTTTCGTGATCTTTATCTATCAGATGAAAGGGCTCACATGCTCTTCTACATCCCACTCAGACAACTGGTCGAATTTTTCCAATAAGCGCCGCATTTCAAGTGCGGCGCTTATTACAAACTTGAAGTTGAAGGTGCGGCGCTTATTGGAGGAAATACGGTATTCTACAATAACCATGACAGCTCAAACGGTCATTGGCATGTAAGAAGTTAAAGGTTTCATATTAGTTGATACACGTAACATATACCTATCATTTGTGATATCAGGCTGTTGTGGTACAACATTGTATGAACTTGAAGGTTTTTTCCGGCTCGCACTGTACCATTTTTGCTCTGTTTGTTGCAGTAATGGTTTATTCAAAGGGGGGGGGGGGGTGGGGGTGGGGTTTCTAAAATGCCAGATATATATGGATAGCCAAGTACCTTTTTTGGTCAATCCACCCATTTTTCAGAAAAGGGTGTTTTAGTATTATGATACTAGAATGAATATTGAATTTTTCTTCCATGTGCCACCTACCACCACCGTCAGACCTTTTTCCGAAAAATGGGAAAAAATTACACAAAAGGCACCAAATTGGGTATTTTTACATGAATTTTCATGAAATCACCACGTCACCAAAGAGCATCATATCTGGCACTATAGTACTCCCCTTCCCCGATTCATTATTTGAGTAAAGAGTCCTGTAATTTTCGAAGTAAATAGTACCCCTCGCTACACATTTCATTTATCTTCTTCAGCAAATGTATTAATTGAAATTATAATAATGGCAACACCAAGCTTGGAGGCATCTGTAAATATTTTTTAGGATTTTCCAGAAATCCTTAAACTTTCATGCGCTTTTCATGTATGGAGATTCTCTCGTTAATCTTTGAAAAGAATACACTACTTGATATAGGAGTCATTACCAATTAAGTTCGTCTTCTATCTTCTAGTTTGTCTTTCCATGATTGTCTCACGGAGCTTCCTAGGAGCAGTCAGGTGTCTAAGTTCAATAAAGTCCTCAAGTCAGAGCATTTTTGCAAGCTTGACTACTTAAGGTGGTAGTTAACTGAAAATTTGGTGAAAATTCTAAAAATAAGATTTTACATGATTTTACATGATTTTGCTTCTGCAATCTTTCCTGAACATTCTCTGAAAATTTCACAGCAAAATCTACAACAGTCGTTTTACAATAGGCATTTTAGTGAACCATGGTATTTTTTCACTTCCATAGCAACGAAAATCCATCGGTTGCTAGGGGCTAATTCAAAGAAAAGGCATTCGAACATAGTCAAGTGACCCACCGTTCGAAAGCTCTTTATACGCCCTTTCCGAGCGTCAGAATCAATATCGACTTTGCTTCACGGCAAAAGTTAATATTTTGAATCTAAAGATGGTAGCTGACAAAACACTGTGAATCATGGCCTGGGTTGTTTGTGATGTGCTGTCTGTAGTTTTATGTCTCTTCTTTACATGTTTAAAGCTATATTTTTCAATGTCTTTGTCATTCTAGTTAAATAATACTACATTAAAACTAATATGGGCAGGAAAAGGAGCTCCCACTATGCCAGTAGAGTTGGTAAATGCTCAAGAGGGAGACGGGGATTCAAAGGCAACGTCAGAAAGCCAACATCTGTAAATAATGTAAATATAACTTATCAGATACGGGGCACTTATTTGATTTTGAAGCTGAATGTTGTTCGCATATAAAAGAGATAACGCTTTTATTAAAATATTTTATACGAAAGAAAAAGAAAAAAATACATCTTTTTTAGTTCGGCTTTGCACGTGATGTTTTACCCCACGAATTTTATTAGATACATGCTTTTTCTCATAGCCTTATTAGTTGAACTAATAAACAATACCAATTCTTAATACAAATCCTCTTGAGGGTGTGATAAGCATAGGTTCAAAAAATACTTAGTTATAATTAGGGAGCGGGGGTAAACCTTAAGCTAACGGATAAGGTAGAATATACGTAAACCTACTGGATATCTAACTCTATGGAACACTATCGACGAGATAAGATTTTACAATGTTGTAACTCATAATGGCTGACGTCGAGCTCGAATAGGTGCACTGTGTACATTGTACTGTGTACTGTGTAAAATTGCATTGGTATCTTTATTGAGGTCAAAAGATCATATAATCAACCAACACAATCCTGACACAATGTCAGTTTTATGAATCGAACCCAATTAACTACACCAATAGCTGTGCTTGAATCAAAACTTTTTCTAGACCATGCGTGGTCAGGATCCTTTTACCCCAGGAAATGGCAACAATCTAAAATACAAAATATCTTATATCAGCCAGTCAGCTGATAGGGGTCAACCTTGCCTATCAAAGTGATAAATTGATACCTATGTTATATTGTAGGTATGTGCCTGAAGTTTCAGAAAAACAATGTTAGCAAGTTTGTCGTTACTTCAGTGCGTGTATTTCACAGACCAAAAGTAATTTTTTTACCTGTATAGCTAGGTTTTGAAGTTTTAAATTCGAATATTTTGACTGACTCAGTAGATAGAGCTTGAAAAGAAGGTAAGAAATTAATTGGGTCATTTGTCAAATTTGGATTTTTGTTGCTAAGATATGAGTTTAAAGGGCTAAATTTTCACCATTTTTCTGCTGGCGTCAGCACTGTAGGTTAGCTTTGATTCAACATGAAAATTATTTTTATCGATTCACCTTGTTTAGTACTACCAAAAAATAGCATGGTTTGTTACTTTTTGAAATGCCGTTGTTGAGTTATTGCATTTTGAAAATTGGAAAAATCACAAAGTTATGGTGAGTCAGCGCTTTTTGTCAACTTTTGAAGCTAATTATCTCATCACTGGTTTTGGGTCTGTAAAATACACGCACTGAAGTAACTTCAAACTTGCTAACATTGTTTTTCTGAACTTCAGGCACATACCTACAATATAAGTTAGGTATCAATTTATCACTTTGATAGGCAAGGTTGACCCCTATCAGCTAACTGGCTATATGTAATATTATTTCCTACATCCAAATTCAAGGACAAATCTAAGTTATCCAAGATATTCAAACATTACATAAACATCTTCATAAACATATACAGACTAATAATGTCATTGTCTGCAAGCTTAATTCTCATTATATAACATTCCGAGAACAAATAGCCAAACGCTAGCTAGCAGCTAGGTTAATAGATGGGTAAAATTGAAGTACTGTAACTTTTTAAAAATCGGTCAATAGATAGATCATAATGTCAACTAAGAAAAAAGATCTATATACCTTTTACTTCGTTAAAAATATTTCAAACTAACTTTCGAACGGTGAATTGCAGGAATAGTCTCCTTGTGTATAACACTTTGTCTTCCCTTCCATTTTAGCAGCTGTAATTCCCATTTGAACAGCCGGTCACCCAGAATGCGTACACATTGCTCAAAGTTTTTGTAATAAAGAAACTGTTTTTGAAACAGTTTTTTTTTTACTATTTCATCAAAGTATCTTGATACTATCGATAATTTTGTGCATAGGAACCAAAACTAATTTTAAAAACTTCATAGAAGATTGTTTCATGTGCCCTTCAGGGATTATGCTATACTGCTATTTCTAGTTTTAAGAGAAGGGGATGGGGAGATTTTTTACACCATGTGAAATAAGGATGGCAAATCCGCTAAATTTGAAATTTTCTTCCCGCACAAATTTCTCACGTCACAGTAAATTATTTACCTTTGTTTAACCTGTAAGGACTCCAATATAAGGTTTAACCGTATATCTACGTTTGTTTATGTCGGAAATTTTTTCGCTACTCGCTCATTTGTCTGCATTCGCAGGAAATTATTTTTGAGAGATGCAAATCTGAATAAATTATTTGATTTGATATTTTTCGCGAGCACAAACTTTCGCGAATAGCTTGCTCGAGAATTTTTGAAGACATAAGCTCTCTCGAATTAGGCCAAAATTCGCGAAAATTCTGCTCGAGAAAGTTTGTGCGCCCAAAATAGTAAAGGCGGACTTTAATTTAGAATAACAGCCTTTTTTTAAAAAAAGGCATCAGGAACCAATCGATTGTACTGTTTCGTTGGAAAAGCATCATATGTTAGATTTTATATAGCTTTATATATTTTGAAAGTAAACAGTATGTTGCAAAATTTTGATAAAACCATATAGAAAAGCAGAAAAGTTGGAAACAAATGTCTTCGATCCAAAAATCTCTCTAGTTCATGGTAATATTGAACATGGTACCGTTTTCATTAAATGGTATGTATATAAGGGATATGCAACAATAGACACTAATTTATTTTACCTTTTTTCGCTAAATTTTAAGTCTTTTTCTTAAGAAAAACGTATTTTTTCACGAAGATCTTGTCTGAAAAGGATAGGCACATCTTGATTTTTTCGCAGTATCTTTTGATTAATTTTGCGAAATTTGGCAAATGAACTCCTTGGAAAGGCAATTGATTGTAAGTGGCAAGTTTTAGTCTTCTTATCACTTTAAAAGTTGACCTTATACCTATCCTACAAAATAAATGTATTTACCCTTTCACTGCACGTTATTCTGGACCTATTATATATATATATTATATTTTTTTACTTCACTTTTCATGCAACTAGAAATTTTCATGGAAATTTTATTTTTCGACCCGAGCCTTTTGAAATTTGAGGAGGATCTTTGACAGAGTGGTTGAAAACTCAGATTGTCGAATGGAAGTCCAAAGCCCAATAGACATTTCTCGAGATTATTTTTTATCAAGCTCCGCCTCGCTTTCAAGCTGGTTTCCATTACAATATCATGCAATGATATATTGTTGAAACTGTTCCAGTAATTATAATCTTAATTTTTTCAAAGGCAATTAAGGGACAGTGTAAGTCGCTTGGGACAGCGTTGTCATAGAAAACGGCATGAATACGAGGCGAGGCTTGATAATAAGTAATCTAGGGGAATGACTATTGACACCCACGGGCTTTCTTTAGAAAACTTCACCGATCACCACTTTATTCGGAGTTAAAAAAAAGCTGGGTAAACTAGAGGGATACAAAAATTTCGTGAGATCAACTTTCGTGAGTAAAGACACTTTAATCTTTTTTAGTTATTTTAAATTAATGCTGCAGAAAAGTTGATAGTTGAAAAACTAAAAAATTTTTGCGAGGAAAACTGTTTCGCAGAAGGCCAAAATTAGCGAAAGTTTTTCCGTTGAGTCCTCCTTCGAAAAAGTATTTTATCTGCATTGTGCACAAGAAGACAGCTCCCTCATTAACACCCTCTTGTCTTGGGTAAATATTCTTAGATAATAACAATAAGTGTCAATGGTCACTACCTTAAGGGAATAAACTAATGCGGGAATAGATTGATGCGGAATTGATTAATGCGATTTTGACCCTAAATCGCAATATTAAATTCCGCAAAATACAACGTTAAGTAGCAATCACAATAATAAATTCCGCAT
>JAUBWS010086421.1:0-11980 GCA_032270445.1 Darlingtonia californica | reverse complement strand
GAAAATAAGCCATATTCATTTAATAATTCAAGTTTAAAACTTTGCGTTTCCAACATTTTGATACACACTGTATAATAGAAATATTCGTTAATTTTTATAGTCACCCGAACCATTTAAAATGGATTTCTCGCGAGTTCATGATTTTTATGACATTTGAGAATTAATTCTCAGAGCAGTGATAAAGTCTAATTCCTTATTTCAATAGATTTAACGGCTTCAAATGAAGAGAACGAAGTAATTAATTCAAGTGCCAATTGACTTTTAAAATTTTTTCGACCATTTCAAGTTTTCTTTTCCCAATAATTCCTCATCAACTTCTCAAAACAAATTATACTGTTAGAAAGTTCTTTAAAAGTGCTTTCTCTTCGTATAGAATTCATTGAGTTTTCATTTATTTTTCAAGAAACAACTCGGTTAATTTTAATTGGTATCCTTTATTTTGATACGCACTATATCTAAAAATAAAATCATATTAATTACATTAAAGCTTCATTATTAAAAGAATATACACTCGCTTAAAAATCACAAAAAAATTATGTAAAAAACGAAATGGTTCCGGTTAAATTTCCAAAATTTAGCACTTGACTGTCCTCTATGACCAGTGATACAAAATTGTCATCATTTGAATTAGTTTCATTTATATCAGGGGCCGCGGAACAAATTTTTCTTTAGGAGAGCTGGAAGTCGAGACAAGAATAATTGAAAAAATTATTCCCGCTGCCCCTGTATATGATATGATCCTTGATACAGGAACGTGAATTTAAATTTAGTAGAAAAAAATATCTGTTAAAAATATCTTTTTATAGGAATAAATAATAATATTAAATATATATGCATTAAAAATCTATGACGTTAAAAATATCTTTTAAAATCTATTAATAAAGTTGAGTAAAAATGTTCGTTATATGTTTCCTTACATTTTCCTCTTGCCCAGAAATGATACAATCTTGTATATTTTATTTCTGACCGATCTCGTGATGAAAAGACCAATATGATATGAAGAGTTATCGTTTTGTTTTTCCATCATGATTTTCGAGATTCAACGACATTTTGTAAACATCTTCTCTGTCTTTCATGTAAGCCTAAAGTTGATAGATATTTTGGAGAGAATTTCTCTCGATGAAAATATTGTCACAAATTTATGGCAAATTTGAAAAGTTTTCTCCGCGAAATTTAAGGTAAACTAATTCGCGAATCAAATTACGTTATCATAGTCGGATGAACATTTGTTGATGATGTAATCACTTCCCGGTGTTTTAAGCACTAAAGGTGTGTAGGCTCGCAAATGGCCCACAGTTAGCCTTCACGCAAAGTTCAAGTAACAATTTTTTTCTGATAAAAGTTGCTTCATTTGAACTTTTTCAATTTATGCGGTTTTTTTGCCTTGTTATTTGATCAGGCGAAATAACCGTTTTTCGAAATTTTTCTATCCATGATATTTATTCTAATTCAGTTATAATCAAGCTTGCGAAAAGAGGTTACCATTTTGCCAATCGCAGCGTTTCCAGCAACAAACACAAATTTTGCTTAGTTCCTCTAAGTATAAAAAATCATACCTTAATCAAGTTAAGTTTTGCTTCTGTTGTTGGGTATCGACGATTCAATTCAACTTCTTCTTTTCCACAATGACTTGATAAATTTTCAATTGCTAACAAAATTTGACCTAATCTCTCACTCTAGTAAATAGAAAAATACAACATTGATAATTTCTTACTGTTTTTCATATACCAAGACGAATTGTTAGGTAAACATTGTCATCATTAACGCTGAAAGTTAGGTAAATTAAGTAGGTCGTACATCGAGGGAGTCTATCCCCTTTTCGATCTCGCTAGACCACGGAAATTATTGCTGAGGTTGAGTGCGATTACCTTCACTGTGCTACTCATGCGTTGGGTGAACCAACGGAACCTTTTGATTGCGAGGTATGCGCTCTACCAACTGAGCTATCCGACCCAGAAAAAGGTACTGATACAATTTTTTGCCTTTTTCTTGTCAATGCAACATATTGGATCTACAGGAAACCTCTCGAATTCCTTAAATGATCGCAAAAGCTCATGGAAGGATCGCACAGCTTTATATGTAAGTTTAAAAAGCGGTGTTAGAGGTGAATTTAGAATAAATGGTTATATTTTAGGATAAAGTAACTGAGTTAGTTGTTTACCCTGACATATCACAATGGCGGTTTTATCAAACTTATTAAAACAGTTTAATGCAGGATTATGTATTTCTTTTAATTTAAAAAGTGAAGGTTTAGCACTTACCGAAGAAATATATTTTTGCCTTTTCAAAGAATAATTGATTTCCTTTTCATTATTATGGTCCTGAAGTTTTTCAAGTTGATTACGCAATTCAGCAACCTGGTGGTTACAAAGCTAAGAAAAAAAAACGGTATGACGCATACTGTCTGCAACAAACTATCTTAAGTTTAACCGCGATGAATATTTGCTAACAGAACTGATATATTGCATACTGTATCGATTCATAGTAATGTTATAGTTTTTTTCCCTTTTTTGTCTTCTTAAGCTGAGGAAAGATAGTTTGTTGGAGATTAATTTCTGGCGAATCATTTACCGGTCCGGTTGTAAAAAAAGCATTAAAACGGCGTTGTAGAGCAAGTCCGAACTTTTCAAAATTTGGCAAAAATCCGCAATCTTTAATTCCGCTATTCTTTCTTCTGCACTATTCTCTTTCGCAATTTTTCCCATAAGGTGGTGTGGAATAAATTATGTGTTATCGTTAAAAAAGAGAAAATTATCAACTGACCAGAACTTCTTGAGAAGCTTGTTGTGAAGAATCTTGTAATATGTCTTGGAATTCTTTCAACTAAGAAAAGAAAGCAAAGTTTCAAATCAGAAACATCATTTTGAGATAGAGGCGAAAAACGATTATCTCATTCAAAAAAACGTGTATCTGCAAATTGTAATTTGCTCTGAATAAAATTTAAAAAGGAAGCAAAGCAATTCTAAAAAAAATCCAGTCCCTCTAAAATTGTTATTATTCAAACTTAGCTGTAAAAGTTAAAAATCGTAGTGAGTTTAAACATCATGAAAAAAATGGAAGATAAAAATTAACCTGTTTATTCAATTCATCTCTTCTTGTAAGTAAATTTTCATTCAATTCAGAAAGTGTCTCAAATCTCATCATAAGCGAATGGACCATGTCATCTCCTGATTCCAAATAATCTGAAATGAAATAAGAACATGGCGAGTTCAACAGGTCCTGCAGCAATGTGACTTGCAAATTACCACAAAAAGGAAACGGTTCAAGCGGGGAGTGAACTCAAGACCTCTCGCTTTACCGGACAATTACCTTACCGAATGGAAGACAAAACACTGTCTAATTTCATACGATTAATCCCGGAATAGCATGACTTATATGGGTAATTTTGGGAAAATAGACCTTCGTTTCATTCTAACGTTTTCAAATCACCCTCACTGTGTTCGGGCTAGCCTCGAACCTCGGGCTATTTATCCCAAATTGCCCTGTAAGGCATGCTATTACTATTACAAATTGCCTTTTTCTGAACCAAACTGTGAAATTTATTTTCATATTTTACTGGGTTTTTAAAGTTTATTTAAAATTTTAAAGTTTTTCAAATGCTCAGCAAATTTGAATTTTACGGTAATCGTACTCGACTTTCGGATTTTGATCATTTCACAGGCACCAATTCATATGTTCAAATTTTGCGAAATTTAAAGTCTATTTTACTTTTTACTATTTTACTCTTTCTTTGGTTTTTCTTAACAGGACTCGTTTGGAAAGCAGTTCTTTTACATTTGTAAATATGTATATGCTGAAACGACCTATCCCGTATAAATATTTTATAAATAAAATAAATAAATAAAATCCAATGTCAGTACATTATTTTGTATCAGGCAGGGGAGGGGGCGCGGCAAGCTGCTCAATTGAACGTATATATCCTACCAGCCGCAAATTAATGTCACATTAATGCACAGCGATGGAATATGGCTGTGGACAGTGTATAAACAGTAGCTTCTTTGACTATCTTCAAAACGTACACGATTTACAATTATTATTACAAGAAAAGAAGAAACTACCTTTAGCGTACTAATTTTCGCGTGTATTTATTCTTGCGAGTCAAAAAATATTGCATTTCTCGTGTTTAAATTTCCCGAACTCGAGAGGTTTTTGACAAAAATTACGCTAACATGGAACAATTCTGGTAAAATCTATATTTCGCGTGTATTTAATTTCTGACCAAAATTCGCGAAACTTTGTACAGCATAACTTCCTTGATATCTTAATATTGCATGAAACTTAATAAGTTTGGTATCGTTGGAAAGATTTTGAAGAGTAGCACAATTTCGTGAAAAACTAAAACTGAAGAAAATGAAAAAGAAAAAATGAAGTTTTTACTGAACTAATGAAAATTTTTTGTAGTTGAAACCTGAATTTTTTGCCACTTCAAATGTGAAAAAAGTTTTAGAAAATCTTTTTCCAATCCAAAGTTTTAACTAAAAAATCGTTTCACAATTCTCTTTCAATAATATTTTAAAATACAATTAAAGTGTCTACAGTTCTAATTCGTACTAATTTTCGCGTAATCGCGCAAAAAAGTTAATTAACGTGTACGGAACTTACATGGGAAAAAATGTGCGCAAAAATTGATAAGCGCGAAAATATACTTGTTTGTCAAACAAAATTTCCTTTCATGGAAAAGGGCTAAATAACTAAGCTTCACTTTTATTTGATTATTTTTTAACTCGAGATAGAAAAAACAAAAACACACAACAGTAGTCAGAAAATACTATAGAGAAAAGGTCCTAAAGCACTTATTGCCGTTGCGAAAATAATGCGCGCGAAAATTAGTATTAATAAGGTAATATGTAATTTCCAGCTATACATACCTTCTGAAAGTTCATCTACAACACAATCGAGATACTTTTCGAATATTTGATGTGCAGAAATCTTGTTTTGAAATTTGGCTAGTCTTAAATAAAACAATAAAACATAATGTGAAGAAAAGAACTGATGCTTTCAAAAGAATTTATGGAACTTAAATAACGTTAATGTCTTACTTGTTTTTCAAAATTTCTAATTCTTTATTTAGTTCTTCTAATTCCTCTTCTTTTTTCGTTTTCAGTTTCTTCTCTTTTTCACATTTCACCAATGCGCGAACTTTTTTTGCGTCGTTCTCTTCCATAAATTTCTTGAACTTAAAAATTCTTTGTTCCAACTATGAAAGATGAAATATGAAAAATTATTGAACAGTTACCAAGTATTTTAAAGGAAGAAACTTACGGGGGAAGAGAGTTTCACCATTTCGTGAGTTTTTGGCTCATCCGCGAAAGTTTATTCCACGAAAATTTCCAACATTAGCCGTCTGCGCAATTTTATGTCCGCGAAATATTTCATATGCGACATTCCGCGATCAAATCGCTTAAAATATCTGCTGTTATCACAGTTTTAACCGATTTTTTGAGTTTTAACTGATTTTTTTTACTTGTATTACCTAAATTCGTGCCAGTTTTTTACCGAGAATTATGCCAAATTTTTCCAGGCGTTAAAGTTTATTACCTTGAAAATACAAAATTTTTGCGGTAGAGCTGGACTGCAAAACCTTCATTCTTTAAAGTATATACCAGTACCTTGTAAACCATGACATTTCAGAAAGTTTGAGCATGATAGATTATATAGTTGAAAGTTGTTAAAATGAAACTTACTTTTTTCCTCTCCTGATCTAATTTGTTACTTTGCTCCTCACACTTTTTCATTCTCTGACTGAACTCGATCTTTTTCTTTTGAAAAGCAATATCAACCTTGTTGACATTAGCTTGTCGCTTCAACAGTAGAGTTTTTGAATGTGTATTATAACCAAGTTCGATGAGCTTTCCCGCTTTCTAAATTCCAAAAGTTATTTCATTAATTCAATTTTCAAAAATCTCGTTAATAAAATAATACAACTGAGAACACTATATTGATAACCATGACAACAAAAATAGACCTATGACAAGCTTAGTTGTTTGATAAATCTTATTACATTTCTTCAATTCATCATCTTGCTCATCAAGGTAACAAGAAAGCAACATCCCACAATGTTTCTTTTTCTTTTGTTGAAATAAAGATGTAATTCTTAGCAAATACATAGTAAAGTTATTCGAAAAACTGGCCTCTTCACCTACACTATAATAGTTATTGTGTTGAAAAAAATTAAATGAATAGTAATTATAGACTGTTATTGCCTCTTTGACGATGGGATATTTTTGTATAAAATTTCCATCTTCTGTGTACTCTTCTCCTTTTTCTCCTTCGCCATCTTCTTCATCTCTGAAAAGAATATTTTGATTCGGTTAGTGTAATTCGGACAATAAAATGGTGGAAGAGCTAGAATTGCGTTTTCTTTTTAACAAGAGCCAAGCCTACTGAAGCTTCAAAATGAAAATAACACGTTTGTCCTAAGATTCGCAAGCTTACCCCCTCTAGCTCCCCTACTAAATTGTTCATGTTGGTAATTAACGTTCATGTCATTACTATAAATGCATACATATTGATATTAAAGCTATAGCAAAAGTGACAGTCACTATTACATATTTATTTATTGTTTGAAAGAAATCACCACTTGAAGTTTCATCTTCATTTTCGGAAGAATTATTACGATTTCTTTCCAAATACTGGGAGGTAAGGGGTAAAGACTCCTAAATAGAATGTTGCAGAGGAAGGAGGCTTCTGCTCTAATTTTAAGAGTTTCCCTTCCATACACCAAAATCTTAATCCCCCACACCAGAATCTAGATTAATAAACAATGTCAAACAATCATTTTTTAGACAATCGACCAGAAGAATTTCTTACAACATCTAAAATTACAGGGATTCAGTTATGAAAAATCATTTTTTAATATGTTGTACTGCTCAAAAAGTTGTTTGATAAGTCTTCTTACAGAATTGAAAAATCTTCCTTCGCTTATCAAGAGATATTTGACTTTTTAGTGTTTTTAGACAGACTGGTTAACTTCTTATATTGAAAGTAAAAGGAAGATATATCTCTATATACCGAGGATCAATAAAAACTTTGAATATATCTCATGAACTAGAAAAGATTTTGAAAAAATGGAGGACACCATGCAAATTCATGGTACACCTACAAGAATCTTATGTGGAAACTAGAGGGTGTATCAGTCTTTGTAGTAGATGGTGGATTCAAATGGGAACCTTTCAATGGAAATCATACAACAATAATACCACACCACTCTTTTAGGCTCATTCAAAAACATCAGTAAGAAGTTGGTAAAAGTGATAACAAATGTATTTACCTCAACTGAGTGACAAAAACTCTCTGACAATCATTTTTGATATCCAAAAATTGAAACACATCTTCTTTAAAGGACATAACTTGTTAATAGTTAAAGAATCAATGTTTTTGTCTAGTGAAATGACAATAGAGTTCATAACATTATCTTTTTAAAAAATATTTTACATTCGCAGCTACTGATGCAAACTGGTGTTTACTGCAGCCATGTTAACTTTATGAAAATAAATTGAAAATTCCACAGACAAAGTCCTTTGTTTATATATCATATTTGCCAGGATTTTGTGTTTCTGTTGTGGTTTTATTGATTATCCAAACAAATAGAAATTGTGTAGCTAAGAAATAAGAAGATGAGTAAAATTAAGAGTTTTGCTGAGTTACAGGCAATAAAAGCCTGGAAAAATGAATAAAAGGGTCTAATTTTGATAGTATTTAAAAACATTTAGTCTCACATTTTAAAAATCATTTTCCCATCCTTTACAATTTCGTTGAAGCATTCAAGATCAAAAAATTAATACTTCAAATACTTTAAATTCTTCAAAATGCTAAAAAAAAGATTTATGGTTTTTTAAAAAAAGTATGCAAGATGTCAAAATCTTGCTTGATGCGGGAGACTCGATCACAATGACAGAGAGTTAGCATGCCTACTAATCTTTTGCAGAATTGTATATGGTATGTTTAATTTTGTTTTAAAAAATTGGGTTTGGGACTCATCTCATGACAAAGCAAGGTCTTTGTTCTGCCGTAATTCTGTCAGTGCATTTATCACGCATGTAGTTGCCACGCAGCTTCGTAAAATATTACATGACAAAAATGTTCAGCGACATAAATTTAACGTGTGGGCAGGCAGCAGGTGCAATATCAAATTTTCGCCGCAAGTATGAAAAATGAATGAAGATTCCATTGACAGCTGTGTATATCTCTTTTGGGATCTGATATATGGAATGTCAAAGTTTTCAAAGGTTCCTCAGTCATTACGGGTCACCTTTTATATAATGACCCACTTTTGGGTCCATGGGTACCCAACAGGGTCCACTGATGACATCATCAAATTTGAAAACTTGAATATTTCGAGATTGGTACAAATTCTATGAAGTATGATAGATATAATGTTTATTTCCCAAGGTATATAAATGAATACTTACATATAAATAAGTTAGAAAGAAAGTATAATTGACTAATTGAAAGTAGGCCACCTGTTATGATGTTCAATATATATAAACATAATATAGTAGAAAATGGAAATTTTTCCTAGTTTTTATAGATGTATATAAAAGAGCAAATATAATATTGGATCTGATTTAGACAATTTAAAGGTTCCATAAGTAAATTATAATAAGTGACTTAAGATTGCTAAAGCTGACACTGATAAGATTAGTATCATTAAAATGTAGGTTGAGTTGGTTCCAAAACAATGCACTGATATTCTATGGATTTTATTCCAAAGGAGGTAGTATTTGTGGAAGGTTTCAAGAGAGACCCCAGTCTTCTCATTCTGTAATGCAAGCGTGATAAATCATTTAGGTTGAGGAGCGCGATTCGCGCCAATGTTTTTCTTAGTATTAAATACCTCAATATTGGTAGATTTATTGCATAAATTATATTATGAGTTATTTAACTTCACACAAAAAAGAAATGCCGCTACAACAGCTATGTTATTTTGAAATAAACACAAACTTGTGTTCAAATACATGGTACAGAATACACAATTTAGAAATAGCTATACAGGTGACATCACATTCCAATATAATTATAATGTTCTTGCGTATTTCACTTTTGGATCTAGATAGAAGAATAGATCCACTTTTGTGAATATATTCTTTTAGTAAACTCTATTAAAATCAAATATTCATCGCCTTTTTAAATCGACTATCAAAATTGTTCTTAAAACAAAAACGTTTCAATCTTAAAATCGAGGAGCGCGATTAGCGCAACAGGAAGCGCTAGCATAATCGCGCTCCTCAGAATGAAAAGACTGAGACCCTGATTTTTTACCTCTAGTGATGTGGGATTATGGTAGATAACATAGACTGAAGGTGTTTTGAATATTAATTGGAGCAGATTTACTTAGAATTTGGTATGTCAAACAAATGTTGAGGAAAAATATAAGGTTGGGAAAAGAGAGGATTTTGTTGATTAAAAAAAGAGGTTTAGAGTGATTTCACCTTATGATGAAGGTGAATGACCACTACCCCTCATTGGAACTGTCATGGGTTGGCACATCACTAGTAAGTCATCTGTCATTAGGGACCATCCATAAAGTACGTACGCTCGGAGGGGGGAAGAGTAGTATAACCAAAAGCATATGAAAGCGTACGAGGGAGAGGTAAGTTGTAGAGCGTGAGGCGTACGTACGCTATCAAAAAAAATTTGTGTTTTGTTTTCATAAATCAAACAACAATGCTCTCAATTTGCCTTTCAAAGTTAGTTAGTTATATTGTAAACCATCTTCCTTGGAAAATAATATATAGAAAAAGTCATGCTTCAAGAACCTTTTTTTCTTAACAGCTTTTTGTACACTGAGTTTAGGGAAAGGGGGTTAAATGAAAGCATATGAGGGTAGGGGGTTGTCAGACCAAAAGCGTACGGGAAGAATACAGGGGGGAGGGGTGGTCTAAAATTTAGTACTTTATGGATGGTCCCTTATAAAAATATAAAATTAAGGTATTTATACAACATCATGAAACAGGAAATTTCTCAATATTACACAAAATTGCAAAATGTTATAAAAGTGGTTGACCACTCTAAACATTTTGATATATAACTTTTGGAGGAGGCAGTGTTAAAGCTAACGAGTCATTAAATTTTACAGCTTGCATGCTTTGCAGGCTTATCAGCTAGTTTTAAGTACTATTGGCACCATCTTTTTATGTCATATGTGGGCATGCTGAAATCAGACAGTTTCCAAGAGTGTTTGAATTTCTTATTTCTAAATTAATAAGTTAAAAAATGGAAAAGATTTCTGGTTGTGCAAGTGTAACTTGTAATGAAAATATGGACAAATTAATCTTTTTCAAATCCAATATACACATTCTAATCCTATAAGACTTTGAGATTTTGTTTATTTATATTCTAGTTGCGCCTCACCGCCTAAGCGTGCAGAATTTACAAGTCTCTCAAGTCTCTAAAATGTGAATAAACACCACCCTGTAATTGTAAAAAGAAGGAGAAATGCCCTTTAGAAGGAGATTGTCGTATTAGCTCAGTAGAACTATAAATCAAAAGACTAGTAAAAGTCATTAATGTTTTATTATGTCCTAGATTTATATCATACCCGTGAATTATATTATGAATGTGATGTGATTACCCATTTTTTCTAAGTAAGAGCTTTTTAAACTTGTTAATACATAATAATAGGAATTTTTCAAGATTCATTATACAGCTGACGATTGTAGAGTAAACATGAAACTTAAAGTTCTGTAAATGCTGTAGTTGTCTTTTTTACTCGATTTGTTATCAAGTCTCTAAGCTAAATTTTGCTAAATACCTACTACAGTCACATTTGCATCAAGATACGGCAGCCATATTTGTTTACAACTTCGCAAGGAGCAGGGGCGTACGCCTAGATTATGATCCGAACATCAAATATCTACTAAGCTTGCTGTTTTGCTATAAATGCAAGACCTGAAACTCAGCTAACGACTTCTTAACGATGAACCATGGTGGACAGTGTGGTTTTTGGCCTGGAGATTGCCCATTGTCACGATTTTGACTTTTGATGCAAATGGCAGCAATGAATGCAGATGGTTCAGTTTTCAGTCAGTTGTCCTGTCCGGTGTCAGTGATCATTATTTGTTTATTTGTTGAAGTAATGCAATGACAAGGAAGTCTTGAAATTCTTCGATTTTTAAGCGTGGTGGTTTCAATTAAGGGTTAAAGCCTAAAGGTGGCCATAGCCATAAAAAGGGTAAAAAAAACTGGTGGTAAACCATCCATGAGGAGTTATTAATTATTATGTATAGCTAGTAGAGTTGAAATCCCCTCTCCTGAGAAAAAGGAGCTAAAAGCGGGGATTGACTTTAAAATTTGGGCTCAATAGGAATGAAAAGACGAATAAATGAAAAAGAGGGGGTTCTATAATTTGGCTTGGGTGAGATTGATCAAAAACATAAATAAAGATGTTATAAAATTCATTTTTAGAACATTTTTTCTTTGAATCTTTTGATAGGGAGGCCAGTCAAAATTTCAAATTGATTTATGAAGTCTAAAGAGTGGTTCATTGGAAAGAGCTGATGAAAGAGAGAATTTAAACAAGGGTCATCATCGATAGCAATTAATACTATTGTAATAGTTCCCGAGATATAAGGGTTGTATGTAGGGAGCAAAAGAAGGCCTTCGTGGAAATTTGCTTGTATTAGGCCAAGTAAAATTGATTTTATGTTTAGCGAATCTGCGCGCATCTATTTTTTACCCTCACGTTGAGCCTTTTTATTAAAAAAAACGCTGCATGGAAACATTTTATTTTTTTTCCAAAAAGTTCCCTTCCTTAAAGCACGTTTCTGATTTTCTATTTTATTCTTACCTGAATCTTTTCCTCTTCTAGTTTGTCAAAATTAAATTTGTCACATAAGAAAAAGAAAATATAAAGTATATTATAACAGATGAAAAACAACAAAAACCATCTCTTTTTATATTGCCCTACCGTAGATGGGGGCGACTTTGAATTCGATGGGGTCACTTTGAACAGCCACAACAAACAACATTTTCTGGTCTG
>JAUBWS010086409.1:0-25415 GCA_032270445.1 Darlingtonia californica | reverse complement strand
TACAGGTTTTGAAAATTGTGAAAATTTGTGCTTGCGCAATGGAGTGCCATTCATGTAGTTTTTTAGGCAAACCTCTTCTGGCTGTGGGTTATATGCAGACTGTGTTACAGAATTGCAGTGTCAATAAAGTATAAATCCTCTTATAATCCCATAGTTAATCTACCTAGCTATATAACTCTTGTTACCAAAATTCAATTTATCAGAATACATCACTTGAATCTGGACAGGGTTTTATAATTTTTACATTTTATATATTGTCTAGTTTTTACATGCAAAGGTTTGGATAGAATATATGCTTGATCGATATAATTATATAGTTGCCTAAGAAAAACAGCCAAATGAAAACCATTTTTACTACACAAAAGAGCAAATGTTCCTCAACATATGTACTTTAAAAAAGAGTGACTTCATAACAAAACTCATAAACAGAATAAAATTTATTGAGTTGCAACAGCTTTCCAAAGTTGTTATATTTGTACACAAGTTCAACTTTTACCATATATTTTGCTTTGAATTGTATTTACTGGATTCTGTGCATGCTATCGAAACATCTTCAAAGATCTTCAGCGTGTATCTCAAATAATTCTTGGCATGCTAGTGTGGATGCCATACTGTTTCCCTGACAACAGTGGGTTTGGCTTCTTGTATATTTTGTGATATACAGTGTGTCCAAGAAAAAAGAGGTTTTGAGTTTCACACATTTATATTTCTTTGAGTTTTTTCCTGATTCATGGGATCTTGATATCATTAGAAAGAGCTTATTTTAAACTTGAAATATAAAATAAGATATACCAAATGCTATCATGGAATCTGCTCGTTAAAAAGAAAATGATCAATTAAACATGTATTTGAAAAGAAGTAATTACAAATCAACAGCCAAGAGTATCGTTTTTATTACGAAAACAAATAATTAACACATTAAAAATATAAGTATGTAATGTATCAAAAAATCCTGCACTAATGTGACTTTCCATGAAAATGGCTGAGGATGGTGTTTACACCGAAACCGGGGCTCTGTTGGGCGTATGCCTCTCCCCAATGTGCACGACTTTACAATTACCACAAAGTTAGCGGGTTGGATGGAGATTGGCTCAGTCTGTGCATTAATTCAATGACATTCCATTGGTTTGTAAGATTCAAGTCCAATTGAGCAGTGCCGCTCCCCTTGTCTACTACGAATTAGTGTAATGACATTGGATCGATAGCACAGTTGGTAGAGCAATAGCCTGGCAAGGGAGAGGCCTTGGGTTCAATCCCAACTCGATCCATTACCTTTGCGGTAGTTGGAATTTCGCATTAGTGCAGGATCTGTTGATACATTACAATATATATTTAATGCGCACTTGGTTCCATCAATATAAGTATGGTTACACACGTTAAATTATTTCTTATGTGTGTAAAAACATTTTGTGTCATTTTTCACACCACAATGATATGGGAGATCAACAACAGATTTATGCGCTATATAAAAATTCACATTCAGTGTAGACTTTAAATGGGATCCACTCTAGATTTGCTCTGAAGATAAGCATTGAAAGATGAAAATAATGAAGTCGGACGCACTTTTCTTCTAAAAAGGCGCCTGCTAATCATTTTAGCAGCTAGCAGAACAATGCCATCCTCCCAGGATCCAGGGTGTGAATGTGCATTTCATGCATGTGAAAGAAATTGGCCCTTGAATTTTTAACTTTTTGGAGGTGGGTTGGTTAAGTTACTTTCTGCCGGTAGTTAAGTTATTGTCAGTCCAATAGCGTAACCTTAAACGGGTAACCTTAGAAAATGCAACATCACATTTTACGTCATAAAAAAGAACTAACCAACTTCTAAAATCTGTTCCTTATTAATTAGATTTTGAGAAAATTTTCTCTGCCTTGTTTTAAAAAGATCAGCTTTAAATAACCTAAATTGCACAACCCACAACTTTTCTAATAGGCACGTTCTCAGATGTTCATTTGGGTTGGTTAGATGAAGTGGACAGTTAGGAAGTGGTCCTGAAGAAAAATAAGAAAGATTATAATTCGAAATTATTTAGAGAGACTTTTATGTGTTCCAAGTCACTACACCAGTCTGTCCAAAGTCATCCTTTTCTACAGTACGCAAAAAATGTGTGGGAAGTCAGGTGTAATAAAAATGTGAAAAAATTAATGCAGGAAATTTCCCTTAGGGGTTGAAACGAATCTTGCTGTTAACGTATAAAAAAACATTAAAAGTTTATATTTTCTTCTGATAGACTAAATACTTTTCTTAAGTTTGATCTTTCCCTTTTCATTTCTAGACTGATGAAATAAAAGTTGAAAAATGGGATGGTAATGCATTAAAACATGCATTAGATGATGCAGTTCGAAAGGTATGACACTGTGTAATAATGGTCTTTCCTTTTCCTACTTTCAAACTATTTTGAAAATCCTTTTCCCAGCAAAATTCAATTTTCATGTAAAAAGCCTTTTCTTGTTTAAAAATCAGGTACCAATATCAATTTACAGAGACTTTTCTTGAAAATTTTAGAAGGTTAGCTTTACTCTATAGTAAGTATATTTGGTAATCATGCAAGAAAATACGATTTCAAGGAAAATAGACTTGATATAATGTTGATGTTAAAAGGGAAAAATGTTTTAATAAACTTTATGGTTAAGACAAGGGGCGCGCTATTTCTATCATCCACAAGCTTGGAAAAGTGATGAATCTATATCTTATTTTGTGCAACCTTTGTACAAACGTTTTACGATTGAATCTCTTTTGAGTCACGTTAGGAACTAAAGTCTATTTCAAAATACCTGAAACTAAAATTAAAAAAGCTAATAACTTTTTAACTACTGAATAAAACTGAAAAGTTCTTTTGGCTTTGAAAAGATATTGCGAAGTGAAACATTAAGCTACATGAAAATATTCCAAAAAGTGCCGAAAAAACGAAGATGAGCTTTTTATTGGAGCAGTAAAAATGGTTCATATTTTCATAATGGGAACTTGAACCTTTTGTAATTTCAAATATGAAAAAAAACCGCCGTTTTTTGCTGTTTTTTGCCCTTTTTTACTAAACCTCACCTCTAAAATTTTGGTCATAAAGCTGCATTGAAGAAAGATATTCAGACTTTTTTTCACGTTTGAAGTCGCAAATGATTCAGGTCTTTATCGTAAAAATATGAAACAGTTATTGCTTCAATAAAAAGGTCATTTTTTTTCATCTTAATTTTTTCATTTTCATTTCTTCTTTTTTGGAGTATTTTTTATATAGCTTAATATCCTACTATCTGCAATATCTTTCCGAAGCAATTCCAAATTTCAATTTTACTTTAAGTTATAACCTCTGTTACTTGAGGCTTAGTTTTCAAGGATCATTCTGATATTTTGATAAGGTCCAAATTTCTTTTTCAGATATTCACAGATGATTTAAAGTACGCAGAAAAGAACACATATGTTGATATCCGTTTACTGTTGAGTTTTCTTGGTGTTGGGGTTGCCAGTTTTGCTTTGTTGTATGATTATCTTCATCCCTTCCCAGCATCAAAATGGGTCCTGGCGTTCTGCGTGTTATCGTATCTTTTCAAATGTTTAGTGTAAATCCATAAGCTTTGTCATCTTGTTTGAAAATAAGATGTTAAGAACATTCTTAAATTTTAAAAATGTTCGTGTGAAGGCGGTTCAAAACTATTATTCTAAACAATTCGGCACTTGTTTTTAATTTGTAAGGGGCTTATTGTTTTCAATAGTAGAAAAATTTACTTTAAGGTAAAGTTCGTTATATCTCAAAATAGGTTCGAAATTTTAGTATAAATTTGTAACATATCATTGAAATGTCAGAAATATTCTAGGACTTTCCAATATCTAAACTCAAGTTGTTAAATGAGTTAACCCTGAGATTTCGAACCACTATGTCTTTGCAAGCCCATAAACTTCTGAACGCTGAAGAATTGGCCCAAATAACACACCAAATTTTTAAAGAGCTTAAAAAGATCTTTCTTTTATCGCACTCCACGGTCCAGAAATTAAGGTTGAAAGTTTGAAAAATGTTAAAAAACCTTTTTTTACACTTTCTCAAAAAACAGCGCAGTGTAATATTGATAATAGTATCCTTAAGTCACGTACATCGTTAGATATGCAGTTCTCATGACAATATTGACAGGTTTTATGATGTTTGTTGAGAAGAACATCGTTTTATTGGCTTCACAAAGGGAAGCATCTGGACTGGTAACTAAACGTCTTATTTTTTGTTTGCAATCAGAGTTTTCAGACTCTCCATTCTTTGATTTCATAATTCGATTTTGTCCATCCCTTCAACTAATATTTAAGCAAAAGTATGCTCCTTATATTTCGAACTTTCTAGAATTTGAACGTTTTTCGTTCCTATTCGAGCATCCAAGTGATAGAGACTTTAGGGGAACAGGGAGGATAGCCACCTAAATCTTAAACATGGTGTTTTCTACTACCTAATTACACGGTTTTTAAAAATCTATTTTCAGGACCCTGATTCTACCTGGACAATTCAAACGACATTGAAAAGATTTGATCATGATTACACAATCGAACTAATTAAAGTTGATGGGGCGACGAAGAAAACACTATCTGCTTCCCTTACAAAGTAGGTTAATTTACGTTTTAGTAACGGTATCAATTTTTGGTCGAAAAAGGTGTATTGCAGACGGTAACATTTTGCGTTCCCGGACCCTGGATAGTGAAAACCCATATAACGCCATGCACCAGAGAGCAGTCATCAAACGCTTATATGTGATAAATGTCTTAAAATATACTTGGCCGATGATAATTGTTGATTGGTTAATTACATCGCTTATTGCTTCAAATTTAATGTAGAGGGTAGAAAAATCAGAAAATTTTGCTTCCCAGGCCCGCTTTGACTAACTCTTGTAGATATGACGACTATGACGTGTAATTCATTCTAACTTGAAGAAATGTTTTTAGCGTGTTTCCACATCGTTGCCTAACAATAATACATTTTTTATTGCATTTTGTTGTAGAAACGTTGCAGATTGGGTGGATGAGAAAGGCGTTCTTTTGATGGAAAAATTGAGATCAGAAGTATTAGAATGTCATAAAAATTTGTCAAATGAAAAGAAAAATAAGTAAAACAAATTGTAGTTATAGTATGAAGTATTTTGGGTAATGCCAGTGACTTTTATTTATTTTGCATTTCATTTATTTTGCAATGTACAAAGAGACTGATTGAAGGCCCTCTTAAATTTGTTTTTTTTTAGAAATAATGAAATTTTGCTTGACATCATGTCGAGTTTCGGCCGATAAGAATTTAACATCAGAAGTTGACTGCCTTTGCGTATATTTATTTTCGTGGTTTTGAAAATTCACGTAGGTGTATTATTGTCTGTTTTTCGTCACATCTAATAAAATGATAAGCCCGACTTAAAAGTGTAGAGGTTTCGACAAAGAAATTAATAATCTTTCCGTAGATTTTTCAGGCCCCTTAACAACGAGTTAAAGTCAGTTTTAAGAGGATAACTAAACGACTTTTGAAAATATCCTAGGAAAATGTACCCAAGAAATATCTTTTTTTTTTTCATAGAGGCTCTGTACATTTTGTATTTGATGACAGAAACTAATAGATTATCAATAGAAACAAACACTACAACCAACAAGATATCAATTTTATTGTATCGAAAATATTGCCATCGTTGAACTCTCCCATGCCAGTTGTTGTTGTTCTCGTGCAGTCTTTCAATACCCTCAAAAACTTATGTTTTAGACCAGGTGGCTGTCGAGCCAAGTGTCACCCAGAAGGTGAAAATTTTCTTTAGTGTTTTCGGGAAGCTTTACATCTATATTTTTAGGATCAATAACTACTACTACTACTGAGGAAGTGGCACTGACTCAGAATTGGCTCAAATATTTTACCCGCTGAAATGCCCATATTTGGTCCTCAATCCTTTTATTTCTTTTCGACTGATGATGACATCTAGGTCATTTTAATGCAATTTTTTATACGTGTCTTGAGTTAGACGTAGTTTGTTATAGTTTTTTTTGGTCCAAGGTAGAAGAAAAGCTTTAAAGGCGCATTTTGGGAAATAAAAATTTATTTTGTTATTGACTCCCTTGCAAAATTTCAAGATTGTGGAGTGATTTTCTATGCCGGGTGTTCCAAAAAAATGTCGGGAGAACTCTTCAGCACCGCAAATTAAAACAAAAGAAATACTAGATAATTTCTTTACATTTGTTAATGAGGTTTTTACGAGAGGCCCGGTAGATCACAATTTCTAATTAAATCAAAGCAGTAATTTCGGTTTCCTTAAGAAACCCTTACAAAACTTAGATGCCCCAAACCCTAATTACAGGGCCAATTCTGAGTCAGTGCCACTTCCTCTGCTTTTTTATGTTATTGATCCAAAAAATATAGATATATAGCTGCCCGAAAACACTAAAGAAAATTTCTCACCTGCTGGGTAACACTTGGCTCTACAGCCACTAGTCTATCTGCCTTGAATTGCGAAAATATCTTCCGCAAAATGTTGAAAAATATCACCATGGCTTGGAAAGCTTAAGACTTTAAAACGCTTGATAATTGATTCAAATAAACTAACCTTTGAAAGAGCATAAAAGAGCTTCCCTTTGACACTAAACACAACTATAGTTTATCTTAATCCCATTGTCCAGAAATTAATGACCCGAGAAAAATGCTCTACATTATTTTAGACGTATTGTGCGATATTTTCGTTTTCGCCGTATTTGCAAGCGTTTAGTCTAACGAAAAGTTCACAACCGCAAACTTTTATTAGTGCAATATATGTTTTAAGTTATGATCTTGCTTGCTATGGAATATTTTTATTCAGTTATAAACTGCAAACTTTACATTTGAAAAAGTTTTTTTCCCCAAATAGTTTCTATCAACCCAATATGCAAACAGAGCACAACACTTTTTACCCCCACGTATTTTGAGCATATCAGGGAAAACTTGAGAATTTGCGGCAAAATTACGGCAAATCGAAAAAGAAACATTTTCTGAGGGACAACAAAAAATGTTTTAACTGCGTTTGTAGAAACTATCCCGATTGTTACTCTGTTTCGTTGCTTTTTTTATTTCTCTTTATTTTTCTTGAAAATTATATAATACAAAAATTAGTTCAGTTTAAAAATAAATATACGAGAATAATTTAACTTGTCAAAAATGAATTCAGAAGTCTATCAAAATAACGTAGAAACATTTACTGTGCATTTCATTGGTACCCTGAGGTACCAAATTCATCGTAAAACAGGAAAATATAAAAAATAGAGGTTCATTCATGTACAGGGTTGCCAGCGTCCAGGAAAATCCTGGAAAATGAAATTTGTCCTTGAAAATCCTGGAAAGTCCTGGAATTTCATGGAAAAAAGTGAAATTGTCCTGGAAAATCCTGGAATTCGAATAACATCCATTCTAATTTTTTTATTGGTGTGTCGTTGTCCTGTCCAGGGTTTTCAGTCTGAAAAATTTTGAACGGCTTAAAAAAATCCTAGAAAATCCTGGAAATTAGCTGAAGTGTCCTGGAAAATCCTTGAATTTTCATGGTACAGATCCTGGAAAATTGGAAAAAATACCCTAGAAAATCCTGGAATTTCAGTTTCTATTTTGGCTGGCAACCCTAATGTATCTTCAAGAACCCAGTAGTCTAGCGCGTACTTGAAACCTGTAATTTGAGTTGCCATTTCAGATAATAGTTTTATTGTTGTTATCATTGGATGCTCTGTTCTTTAAAATGCAATAGAATTATAATCCATTTCTATGTACCAACACTGCTATCAACTCAAATCAATGTCATTCTCACTTGAGCCATTAGTCTCCTAATTTTATACCGCCTTATATATCATACTTTTTTTACCAAGAGTTTATTTTTTGAAGAATATCTTTATTTATCAATCTGATTAATTCATCACATAGGGAGAAAAACCTTTGTAATTAAAAGGAACCCAATGAACGTTAATAATAATAATAACAATAATAAATAGCGAATCACGACCATGATTGAAACAACAGCCAGGACGAACCAAGGACAAGAAATCACACGAATGCTGCATACAGAATTTTGAAAGACTTGTAATGTAGAAATTAACTTATCCGTAAAAAATGATTAATTTAAATAATTTATAAAAACAAAGTTAAACACTAATTTAGAATCGTATTGTCTCAGCAAATGATTGGATATTTCTTCTTGCAAATTTGAACAACTCGGCGATGACTTACTTGTACTATTTTCGATATAAAGTTTACAGCCTTCTATTTTTCATCTACTTTTCATGCTATTATCGATCGATGATTGGTCAGACCTTCTAAATAATTGGAACCTTTTAAATTTCCCTCTCATAGACCCCACTTCGTTGATAACCTTCCAATCTTACTAAAGAACCTCACTTTAATTTTCTGAATTGAGTTATTGGATTAGGAAAAAAATTCTGAATGAAAAGCTATCCTATGAATCCATTGTTGATTATACATCCAAAAGATACCAAACTAACATTGCCAAACACATTATAGACAATATTGTCTCCAAACGTATTACAAAAATAGGCATTTCAAGGAGAAATTTTTGAAACTCTTGACTCGTACTTTCATCAAGGAAACACATTCTAAACCATTTGAAACACGTTCAAGTTGCGTACGTATTTTGAGTTTGATAATTTGTGAATGTCTTTCATAGGGATTCATCAATCAATCAACAGATACTCTTGTTTTCACAGCAATAAAAACAATTCCACTTCTACCAGTCAAGAAAACAACGTCTTGCTTCATGTTTTTTCCAACTCCACTACCATGTTATTCAAGTTCTTTTGAAATGGTGGTTTATAATCTTTAAAGTCAACTTCGTACCCAAATCTCTCGCGTTTTTCTTGACGCTGAGCCATTAGCTCACCCTAGTGAAGGTATCGTGAAGTATAATAGATGTACATACAGAACAGAAACAGATCAAGATAAAGATTAAACCTGACAGATGTGCAGACAAGAGCTTCTAAAGAGCGCTAAACCATAGATATTTTAATTTTTTTATGGTGCGCCCGCATAGTAGAGATTCTATTGTATTAAATGGCGTTTCATTTTGAAACCGAGGCCGAATGGTTAAGGCTGCCTTACGGGGTGAAACTTTCGCTGTTTCAGGTTCTTTTTCATTTTCCTGCACAAATTATCGTACTTTAAACTTCGCATTTTTTTTCTCGCAAAATTTCTTCCACAAAAGGTACAATAATCGTCTTTCGAAAGAGTTAAACAGAGTTCCATTTCAAAACATGAGCGTTCTACGGTGATAGAGAAAAATACCACGAATGTAGTAAATATAAAACACAAGATAGGGAGGTTATACCGTCGTTGGTTCAGGTAGCCATGCTCTTTTTGGTGTATATGATATTGAATTGTCTACGATTATACCATTTGCAATGGCAGATGCCCGTACTGCAGATGAACTCTCCACATCCTCGTACACAACATTCTAAATAAGCGAAAAACATTTTCTGAAAATTTTCTTTTTTGTATAGGTTCACTTTCACTAAATCAGCAGCATAAATAAATTAAGGAATAAGTTGTGAAAACGTATACTTCATGTATAACCTAATTAAGAATCAGGAAAACGGATGAGAAAAATGGGGGCTTGACAAAATCTTTGTTCAGGCAATTTCGGGGATATTCCCAAATGTAGCAAAAACTAACTACCTGAAGTGAAAACCTTACATTATATGCGACATTTAACAAAAATCAAAGTGCTCTATTCAGAGCACTAGTCAGACGTAGAGATTGATATAAAAATTTGCTATGAACATAATCAATAAAGTAATCAAGAAGCAATTAAGGGCAGTCTGGTGGGACAATTTTGTAGTTCACTAAAAGATGCTTGTTGGTATGGCGATAAGAAAAATATTTACCAAAGTTATCTACATGTGCAAGTGAAATAACGAGAAAGAAACGTCAATGACAACGATCTCACCGAAAATTCATGGGAAAAAGATCCACTTTTAAGTACGAACACAAAGTAAATTCAACGGAGCTTTATTGGAGCTTTAAAACATTTTTGCTTTAAGTGCAAGGCAAAAACCTTACATCGACAGCAAGTAGCATACCAACTCTGTTAATGGATATTTAAGGTCACGCCCGCCCTTCATATCATTACGTAGAAATTAAAACTTCTTTATCAAAACATCTGACCATGTCGACATACCAACAAAGACCTCTTAAATTTATTAATTTCTTACTGAGACGTTGCAAATTTCTCGAGTCTGGAATAAACGTCCCGGGACGCTCATTAATTTTGCAGAAAACCTCCACCTCAGAGATATTTTTTCTAACCACCCTGTTTCAAATGTGAAACATTTTCCATCCACACCTTGTATTAGGGACGCATTTCTCAGAATAGGTCATTAAGAAATTTCCACCGTATCGCAGCTATCACGATAAAAGATGCACAGCTAAACGTTGAACCGAGCTTTAACTTACTGAGTATTGGCTTCTTTTTATACTCCAACCCTTATACTAAAAAAAGTGCGACGCTTAAATAATGAAATTTTGGAGAAAAAAATTCAACCCACCCCGTTTATTCCAATCACCACGTTTTTTCTGAACTCGAGAGTATAGATTTTATGCATTCGCCCTGTACAGTATGATGGAAACCTGTAAGTGGAAACTGAAGTTCCAAAACAGGAATATCATTTTGAGATGAACTCCAAACCTTATAGTCACATCCTGTTGAAGATTAACAAAAACAGTAGAATATTGTTCATATAAACAGTATAGTTTGGAAATATTTAATAAAGTAACTTACTTTATTTTCAGTTGAATCAGATACTTTGATATTAGGCATACTCAAACGTGTTGAACTATTTGTTGCCTTTGCTGAACGCTTCTTAGGGCTTGCTGAAATTGAAATTTTATATCATATCAAGAAGATCCATGTCAGTAAGGGGTACATGTAAATTATAAAACTCCTACTTTAGAGGAGGATTTTCGCGGAAAAAAACGGCCCGACCTCGGAATTTTTTGTATTTTGCAGATTTCGCTGGAAGACACTTTCGCGGATTTAACGAAGTATAGAAAATAATCAGCCAAAACTGTAATAAAAGAAATCAATTTTAGTAATTATTCAACGAAGTTTGAAATAATTTGCGGGATTAAATTTTTGCGAAAAGGCTATAAAATCGCGAGACCGCGCGAAAAAATTCTTCCCGTAAAAATTACTACTCTTGGGCAACTAATTTTGGTGCGAAAATTTCACTACCCATTTCCATTTATTAACACTCCCCCAGCATAAGGAACTTAACATAAAATAAAATCCAACCCCCCCCCCCCCCCCTCACTCTCCCTCTTATTAACACCCCCACCCAATTAAGCATTTCGAAGTTGCAAAATGAATCAGTAAAGGAAAATAAAGTATCATAAGTGTTTTTAAAATGCAAATGAATATTAAAGAATAAAAAAAGAAAACCTATGTTTAAACATTGGAAATCTATAGTTAGTTGTCATCAACGATTGTTATAAACTGACATCATCAGGCCAGTTAGCTAAATTTTAAAATCTCTCCCCCCATCTGTTGACAACCCTCCCATTTTATGTTCATTATGAGAAATCACACCCATTTCCTTTTATTCTCAACAAAATGTCTACTCCCTCCTCTCCTTAATATACTACCCCCTACAATTAGGTACCAAAGAGTACCTTTAAAATGATTGAGTTCTGGGTCTGCAAAAATAACAGACCAACGTCGTGTTGAAAGGAGAAACGCAGTGGAAAACGCCTGTTCCCTTTAAATGGACCTCACTAAGTTTATAATTATTCTTGAGTTTATTCTTAAACTCAAGTTCTTAACAAATTAGCCATGAATTAATCTACTGGTTAAAACTTTTGATCATAGTTTCATTTAGCCAGAAGTGAAAATTTTTGACCACGCATTAAATCGATCCCCCAAAAAAAATTTTCGAGCCCATTTTCAAAAACAATCTATTTTCCAGCTTTTCCAGCTTTTCCAGCCTTTCTAGTCCCCGTTGACACCATGTTATAGTTTGGTTCAACTTACAGTTCCAGACCACTTTCTTTTTTAGTATAAACTCTACAAATGATTCTAGATGACTTCTTGTTCCATACATATACAGACTTTACAGAATTTCTGTACGGCAAACGTCAGTGGTCTAGAATTGTTATATAAATAACATCTTACCTTTTTTACGCTTGTCAATGGGAGGTGGCAATTGATCCCATCGTTTTAGAATGATGTCAATAACCCTAGGATCGGAGTAATCTAATGCAATATCACGTGCTGTTTGTCCCTTTTTATTTTCAATTTGTATCTTGGCACTAAACAAACAAGAAATGTTCAGAAATTATTTCTTAACTGTAGGTAACAGTGAAATCTTTATGAAAGCCAAACAGATATCTATGAAACGAGGAAAAGTGTGCTCATCACTGAACTATCCTCTATATTGAATTTTTAGGTGGCTGACCCAAATAAAACTACTTGTTCGTTTGATCCTTTGACTTAACCCAACCTGCGACAGGCTTTTTGTAGCTGCTTTGAGTTGAGGAAAGAGGAGGAGTGGTAACATAACTTGAAATTTGGTATGGAATATCTTGAGCATAATTAAAAAAGACGAGTGCTCAAATTTTGCAAACGCACATTCATATTTTTGAATTAGAAATTCGAAGGAAAACTCATCTTTTACATGACGTAACATAACGCCACAAAAAAACACAACTAACCCACTGTCGATTAAAAACTGCACAACTTCATGCTTTGCACTCTCTATCGCCCTCATAATGGGCGTTCCGCCATTGCTAGCTTGGGCGTCCATGAGGGCACCATTATTCAGAAGGAGTTCAACGACATCTTTCTGTCCTATGTGACAGGCGAAATGTAGAGCCGTCCATTTGAAATTGTCAACCGAGTTTATGTCAGCACTAAAAAGATAAAATATCAGTAAAATGGCTGGCAAAGGGGCTTTTCCAAAAACAACTGACTTTTGGGCACTTGGGATATAGGGATTGCAAAGCGAATTGAAATTTTCACTAACCTGGCATCAAAGGGGTAGAAAATCGTTGGATTTTCAAAAGGAGTTTCAAAGCTAAACATTGTAAAGTTCAATACGGATAAGTGTAAACTACTGCAAAACTACTGAGAGGGGTTAGGGAATGTTAAAATTGTTTACAGCTTTGAGGATGAAAATGTTACATTTGTCAAAGATAAATCATTAGCAATAAAATGTTCAAGGAAAATATCCAATACAACAGACCCATGAGAGATTAGATACTTAGCAACATCCAGGTTGCCTTCCAAGCAAGCCATCATCAAAGGTGTTTTATAATACTTGTCAATTTGGTTCACATCCATTCCATTTTTGATTGCAGCTTTCAAGGACATTTTATCATTATACTTAATCACTTCGTTGATGTGAATAAAAGTCGTATCTAAAACATTCAAAAGAACGAAGATGCTACAGAAACAGTAAAAGTTAATGTTACAGCTGATACAGATCTTACCTTCAGCAAAGGTAAATTTTCCAAGAAATTAGTTCCCACGAAATTGATTAATACAAGGAATGGAATTTGTAAATTCTACAAAATCGGAAAAATACGGATATTTCATAGATGAATCAATCAAATAAAATAGTCTTCTTCCATAGAGATCAGCGTAACACTGGAATGGGGAAGAGCTGGCCTTCTCAATTTCTAAGTCAGCTGGAAGATGCTGGATCTGAAGCGCCTACAATACCAACTTACCAGGTTTATAACAATACCATGCAGAATCATCCTGGATGGGATGTTGGGGTTGGTGGTCTTTATCGAAGCGTGTAAAGTCTGTAAGTAACTAAAAATAAAAGAGGCAATGAGATGGTTAAATATCTGAAGTTGAAACTTGAATTTCCTGTGACCATTCCAATAACGCGTTCGGATTAAAGTTCGAATTTAGGAAAGGGATTCACGAACAAACAGCTCATTTTTTTATCGAACCGCACCAATTTTACTATTCATACAACAAATTTGTCAATTAGTCTTAATACAAATAACGGTCATTAAATGGTGTAGAAACACGATCGCTAGTTGCTAGGATGTCTTAGACACTTTTAGTGGAATGTAGAGTGAGTTATTAACTACAGAGATTCTAGAACAAAATGTGTTGTACCAAAATCAGTGTCGAGTGTTAGTTAGCTTCAGTATCACTGAATTGCAAGTTTCTTTTAAAATTGTGGTCCATTAGATTTCAAGCATACTCACTTGCTTCCTTTCAAGATAGTTTAAAAGAGGACCTCCACTTTTTGGTCGCGTGATTTCTTCCTTCACACATATAGGCATTTCAATCTTCGTCTTCCCCTGTTATAAAAGAGTTTGCATGTCTCAATATTAATAGCAAAGTTTGTGAATTAAGCAACGAATGTGGTACGTTAAGGACATCATTAATTGGGAACAAAAATAATTGTAGAATAAAATATGGTGTCAACTTGTAATAATTCATGTCGCCAAATTAATTTTTTTCGACGTAAAATCATCAATTTTTTATGTGGCAATATTTTTTTTCTTCGCAATAGATTTTGTGCTCAAGATAATATAGATAGAATGTGTGTAAAAAAAAATGTCTTAGATAAACTGCTGGCAGAAATAGCCAATTGTGTAAATAAAGCCCAAAAGTTTGAGGTGCAAGGACAAATTTCAAACCTGCACACAACATCTCCCAAACATGAAACAAAAAGTAAGAAGAAAGACTAGGTTCCATTTGACCTTGCAAATAATGAAAGCAAAGATGATTCTGATGCAAATTCATGGTTATCTGAAATTTCCTAAAGGACAGCTCAAAAGAAAACTCCTACTTAAGGCGAGTTTCCACTTGTCCTGTGTGACACAGGAACGGGAAAGGAAACTATTGATACATTTGATTGGTTTGTTACTAATTATTCTTTTGTTATTCCCTTTTTCCTGTGCCGTTTGTCCCGAGAAAACGATGAATTCAGTTTCACTTTTTTTTTTGGAACAAAAAGGATATGGATAGAAAAAATTTTATGAGCCAATCAAATTATAGAATTTACAATTTTCGTATCCGGTTCCCGTTATCAAACACGACAAGTGTAAATCAACCTTAAGCCATAATTGACTTTTTTCTTCACGGGAAGATGTCAAAAACATGATCGATCAATACATTAGCCATATTACTAATAAACAGTCTTAACCAGTGATGTGCCGATGGAAAACATAATTGTCATGGCATTTTGAATTTTTTTGCGCCCCGTTGGTATAGACATTGGAGATTTACGATCCATGCACTAAGAAGTGTCCCCAAGCGATCAAGAGATACAGATTTCTTAAAATGTGGAAAAAACTTCAGAAGAAGAAAAATGTTCTAATGTCTTTTAAACGTTCTGGATTCGTTCTTGAGATACTTGAGTCGTGCCACTTCGAATGTAACTGGTTTACAAAAAAGATGAAAATAACTTACCTTCTTTTTTCCTTTCTTTCCTCCTCCACCTTTTTTTTTCTAATCAAACAAAAGGAATAAATTTAATATAAACCAATATAACTCTTCAAAACTCCCACCAACTTAATAAATAAATTATTCTATTTTCTCAAAGTTTTCTATTTTAATACAATTTGTTTAGTACATAAACTAGACTATTTCAAAATATTGTCTCATCTTTTTTCTTGACACATTTGACTGCCAAATATCACAATTCAAAATTTCGCCATTTTCCAAATAAAATCTCTACCAAGTTAAATACCCTCAAGGTTAACTCTGGTTGAAGGGACAACAAAGTCTTTTTCAAAATATCTGAAACTTATAACTTTTTCACTACTTAATAAAATTGAAAAATTATTTTTGCTTTGGAGAGATATTGCGGAGTAGAACATTAAGCTACACGAAAATATTCCAAAAAAGAAGAAATGAAAATGAAAAAAATGAGCTTTTTATTGAATGATTATTTTTTTGCAATTTCAAATACAAAAATATTTTTTGAATATCTTTCTTCGATGAAGATTTATGTCCAAAAGTTTAGAGGTCAATGTCGCCATTTTTTGCTGTTTTTTGCCCTTTTTTACTGAAAATTACCTCTAAATTTCTGGTCATAAATCTACATCGAAGAAAGATATTCTAGAAATTTTACATATTCAAAATTACAAAAAGATTCTATCGTGAAAATATGTAAAATTTTTACTGCTTTAATAAAAAGCTTATTTTTTTCTTCTTTATTTTTTCATTTTCATTTGTACGTTTTTGGAATATTTTCATGTAGCTTAATATTCTACTTTGCAATATCTTTCCAAAGCAAAAATAATCTTTCAATCTTATTCCATAGTTAAAAAGTTATAATCTTTTATAATTTTAGTTTCAGATTTTGAAATAGACTTTAAAGTGTATTGCTGGGTAGTATAAATTATGTGTTATGACTCTTATTGTAAATATTGCTAGTAGTTCTTCCCGAATCCATTTGACACATCGAAGGAAAACAGTTTAACCATATGAGATGTAAAGACAGAATAACAATAGAAAAGTTAGAGTTAAACAATACCTTTCCACCGTCAATCAAATAAAGCTGAAAAATGAAAATATAAAAAACTATAAAGTCTCAACAACAGTCTGAGTGAGCTTATTTAATTGCCATCAAAATTTAGAAAACGCAATAAGTCCATTACAAATTCTTCAAAATGAGTTTAGATTATTACAAAATCTTGGTTATTCTAACAATAAAGCTTAAATTGAGATCTGATACATCTATGAGATATCTGAAAAGCAATGTTGAATCTTAAAAAGAATGTTGTTGCTAATTTTGAAAATTTTTTAAAAGCGTATTGAATCTTTCTTGTTATTCTAAACCACTTCAATTTTAAGGAAGAAACATTTGAGACAGTATAAATACCTTGTTTATGAATTTTTTTGCACTAAAAAACAAATCATAATCTATTTGACCACTTTGTTCTGGATCATGGGATTTGAGCAGCACGTTTAATCTTTCTTCATTTAAAGGAGACTCTGAAAACAAATCAAAAAGTTTTGCATCGTATTAGCAATATATAATTATGCTGCACGATCACACAGTACAAGCCCAGGTCTATGCTCTATTTTCTAAGGATCTCAGGATGCATTTCGAACTTGTTGATAAAACTATCGGCATAGTACACCGTAAATCGTCATCACAACAATTCTGAAGGAAAATTAGAGAAAAATTATATACACTCATATATCAAGAAACACGTGAGTTCTAATTGCAATGATTCTGAACTTTCCCTCGATGAAACAAGGTTAATAAAAAGATCTCTATACGGACTCTTTACTCTGTATAATTACTCCGTTCTGTCTACTTTGTTTTTCGTGAGTAGCTTGTAAGACCAGTAGCGTTTCACTCAAGAAAAGTAAGCTACTTGAAGAAATCGGAGAAAGGCAACTGATTACAAAAATCATGTACTATTTGCTCTCAGCACCGACAAAAATTCTTGTGTTTGTATTTTTCCTGTTCTCTCCCCATCAACTTGGTTATCGTAATCTTTCACATCGACGTCCAACTGACTCTTATTCTCGATTATCCAGTCATAAAACTAGAGAGAAAGGATACAAATGAACAAAAACATGGAGCTCAAATCTTCGAACAAGCAAATGGGAAAATACTATGAATTTTCTCTTATAAAGTTATACCTAAGAAGATGATATTCTTACCTTAACAATATCAATCTGGGTACCAGGTTTTGTCCCCTTGATTTTTTCAGCTTTTTTACATTCTTTTAATGCATCTTTATGCTCGTTTTCTTTTGCCAACACTCTGGATAATTTTCCATCCATGTTTTTAACGGTGGCCAAGCAACCTTAACATAGAAAACTTTTAAATATTGTCTGTTTAAAATCGTGATATCGTGGTAGGTCCTGCGCATTGGTCTTTTAAAAAGAACAGCCCCTTAAAGCACGAGACAAAACATTAATACCTTTCGCGCATACTCGGTAGTTTTAGCACATTCCGCACAAAAAGGATATAGATATAGAGCCAAAATTAAAAGCCTACAACAAGACTCAGAAATGAATATCTTTTTGATACAATGAATTTTGATGGTGAAATAAGTAGTCAACTACCTTGAAAAATTTATCTAACTCCCAGGAATTTACATGTAAATGCGCGATGTGATGTCATTGAAAGATATTAATAAGCAC
The DNA here is from genome assembly GCA_032270445.1 of Darlingtonia californica. Classification (NCBI taxonomy): domain Eukaryota; kingdom Viridiplantae; phylum Streptophyta; class Magnoliopsida; order Ericales; family Sarraceniaceae; genus Darlingtonia; species Darlingtonia californica. Next base: position 7,326 of record JAUBWS010086409.1, on the reverse strand, counting down.
CTAACTACGATTAAAATGACATATACTTATACCTTGAAGATATTTAAACATTCACAAAAAATATTCTTTGACTTAAAATAAGACATTTATCTATCATATACTTCTTCCAACGCTCATGAGAGAAGAAATTTTGGAGATAAAGAATACTTGGGGTAATTGATAAGTATCCGCCTAACTTATTCTGACGTCCAAGAAATCAAATTCATGCAAGTTTTTGTGTCAACCTAATCAAAAAATCCGCCAAATTTTATTTCAGCTTAAATTTCTCCCCTCCAAACCTACCTCGCAAAGACATTACGTCAATAAAATTACCTCTTTGGCCCAGAAATTTACAAACTTGACCAAAACCTTTGATGGCTGCTAGGTGCATAGGTGTAGTGCGCTTATTGTTTGTCACATTGAAGTCAGCACCATAACCAGATAATATCCTTAGAATATTCAAATGGCCATTTTTTGCAGCACTGTTGAACATTAGGAAAATATATTTAGACATTTGATAAAAAGAAACTGCTAAAAGAAAATTTTGATAATAAGATAAAAGAAGTCACGGAGACCAGCCATTCCCAAGAGGGAAGAAATATCCACATTTGACATATTCGACAATCAAAATTAAAAAAAAATGGAATGTAGTTGAGCTTCTGTAAATTGAAAGAAACATACCATTTAAGTAGCTTTAAATACTGAAATCGAGGGTATTAACCGGCTATGGTCGAATACATAGTGTCTATCCACTTTGAAAATTAATAATTTTCTCAAAGAAAGCAAAGCTTTACCTGTGCACAGGTGAATTTCCCTCGTGATCACGAAGATTAGGGTTGCCATTAAATTTGAGAAGCAGTCTAACGCATCCTTCAAGCCCCTTCTCACATGAAATGTGCAATGCTGTTACACCACTTTTCTAAGAAAAGAAAACAGTTGAGAAAATCACTACATTTTAACTTTACATTTTTAAGATAAGCAAGAAAATACCCTTCACTGTTGACTTAAGTCTCAAGGCCCATACCTCATGTTGTTGATCGACTTCAACTCCTGCACTAAGAAGTGTTTTGACTGCTTGCTCCAAACCTTCCTCACTAGCTTTATACAGCATGAATATACCATCATTACTCTAAATACATAAACAAGTACACGATCTCAAATTCAGGGCTTAATTGGACCACTTCAAAAAATGATCAAAACATCTAAATTTTCAAAAAAAGATTATAACTTGGAATATAACTTAAAACATTCTACGAGAAAATTTAATAAAACCCAGTTGGCAGCGATCACCGCACCGTGACAGTAACAAACCAACTTAGCCTTTGCCAACCAAAACCTCTATCTTCAAAGAAACTGTTCCGGCGAGCCTTAACAACAGACAAAGAGTTAGCATCTCAGGTGGACAACTCCATTGCAGCCCGTTTTGATGAGCTTCCACCTGCCAAACAGGACTACACCACTTTTGTTTCCATCGCAAATACGGTTGGTGCTGAATTGCTACGTCCAAAACCGCGCCTGCCTCTAAAAACAGTTGAACTTGAACCTGTTGCTATTGCCCGCAAAGAAACGCTGCGTAATTCAATCAGAAACATCCAGTCAGCACAGAATGACTTGCGTGCAACGTTTAACAATTTGGAAGACAGCTTTGAAAAGCCCTACTATGCCCATTAAAAACGCCTGGAACTTAAGGAGGAGCTTTCAGGAAAACGTTCGCGTAGCGTTATCTTCGTTGCGGGTGAGGACGAATTGAAAACCTGGGAGAACCACTTCCTGAATTTATTGAATACTCCCCCCAACCTGCACATCGAAAAGGTCTTCGAAACATTCAACGATATACGACGTGGCAAGTTTTCACAAGCTGAAATAGATGCTTCTGTACGTCAGACGAAAAATGGAAATAAAGCTCCAGGACTCGACGGGCTATCTCCTGAGTTCTAGAAACTACCAAAAGTCAAGAGAAGTCTCCGTATATTTTGTAACAATACCTACGTTGGAAACCAACCAAAAGAACACCAATACTTAAGAAAGGGGATCTGACGATTTCTGACAACTACAGAGGAAAATCTTTGACTCAGGATGCCTCTAAGATTTATGCACCGCGTGCAACCTGTCATTGATAAAGTACACTGCGCCCAAAATCAAAACGGTTTCCGGACTTCAAGATCTACCTCACATATACTGGCTCTTCATCGTATAGTCAAGGAGCTGAAAACCCACAACATGGAAGCAGTTGTTGCATTTATCGACTTCCGGAAGGCCTTTGATCCAGTGTACAATCAATACAAGAGTCTTACAGGAGGACCCTTTCTTCCTTCCTAGTCATCATATGTTTGAACTACGCTCTCCGATCTGCCATCACCAATTCAGATGGCATCACCCTAAAACGTCGGCGCAGTCGTCGCCACCCAGCTGTAGATCTAGCAAACCTTGCCTATGCCGATAATATTGCACTTCTTGAAAACACCATTAACTCTGCTCAAGATCTACTCAATGGCTAATGGCTCGTACACCAAAATGCTGTATAGGATTTGGTGAGTCATTTTCCGCAGAATGATAGATTCCTCTTCAAATTCAATCCTATCATGGCGTGACTATCGTGACGTGACCATATCTCAAATAAAAGCTATATGATTCCTTCCCACGCATATCTACAGTTGTTAAACGCCGTCGTTTAGCATTGACTGGACACATCTCGACACGATGAACCTAGTTGAGGGTCCCAACAGCGGTTTCTTTTGCCGTCCTCGTATCCTTGAAGCTGAAGCGAAAAGATTCTTCTTCTTTCTGAGTGTGGGAAAAAAAGGTAAGGAAGATGAAATTTGGTATTCAAACTACGATGAGCCAGCAGCTAAAGTACTATTGTGGTCATCAGAGGTCAAGCGACGAACTGGAAGACCTCTTATTACAATCAAGAGTCTCCTGGAGGAAGACACTGGGCTCTCAGGACTAGAGCTTCTAACCGCAATGAAAGATCGAAAAACATGGAGTAACAACTTTTGCGAATGTTTCACCGTCAACTGATGGATGACCGGAGTAAGTAAGTGAGTAAGTTAATAAATATTGCTTCAAGTTATAATTTTCTCATAGAAACTTTTTTCACCAACTTAATATTTTTATGTAGTAAAGTATACAAAAAGAAGAGCTGGTAGGCCTGAGTATGACTTTGAGGCTTTTAAAAGCTGAGTAAAAAATTGACAGACAGACATTTCTTCTTTTTAACCCCCGGGCTTCAAGGGTTATGATGTGGATTAGCTACAAGTTACACAGCCGAACAGTTACCCAATCAAACTTACACAATGATGAACACTTGCACCAAACTTCACGACAAGTTGTAAACATGCTTGATGTCGTTTTGTTGGATGCAAACAGTAATAACATATGTGCCTTCCATCCAAGTCCTTTCCTATCAAATATACAAAGAAATTGGGGTCATTTGTGAAATTTGGACCAATGCGTGCTGAGATATGAGCAATCTAAGGGCAAAAACAGTCATTTTTGTTCATATATTTTTGCTGAAGTCAGCACTTTGTTGTTTATTTTATTGATCATGAAAATTATTTCAATGAAGAGGCCTTGCTGAGTAATGTCAAAAATTGGTATGATTTTTTTAGTTCTTACAAAGCGTTGATGATCTTTTTCCCTAGCACTTTTTTTAATTTTTAAGGTGAAACACCTGAATGATGAATGACTGTTTATGCTCTTTAATTGCCCAACTGGACGGAGTGGTCCAAATTTAACAAAAGACCCAATTTGTCTTACAGGATTAGTCAGATTTTCCAAATTAAAAACTTTCCAAATTTCACTTTCACCTTCATGAGCCCAAAACAAGATCGAAGAAAAATCAGTCATCCCAACAACCGAAACCATGTTTTATTTTACCGATCTTTCAAGCCTTATTTTAAATCCCTAACAAAATTGCTGAGGTTCATCGGCCTAGAGCCCTGACTATTACTGTTTATAATGTATAACTTCAAAAATTATGAAATAAAGTATTACAACCATCCATAAGGTAGGATTAGTCAGAGGTTTGAAAAAAGTTTTCTTGAAATCTATATCAATTTCACAAAAGGTTCCTTACAACAGAATTAAGCTTTAATCTGTACTGAATAAAGCTACAGTATACATGTATACCTGATAAGTCTGCTGACTCTGTCCCCTCGAGTAAAGCAGTTAAGGCTTGCACGTGTCCATATTCTGCAGCTCTCATATAAGGTGTTCTCCCCTCAAAATCAAAAACATTACAATCTGCACCACAGTTTATCAGGTGTTTAATGGTCTCTTCATCATTAGCACAAGCTGCAAGGTGCAGCCCAGTGTGCCCTTCAGCAGGTTCTAACAAAAGTAAAAATAAATTTCAAACAAGTTTGAAATGTCAAAAAAATAAAAAAGGAGTGACATTATTTATATTATGACAAATTGACAAAGGTGTCATTAATATTTATAGTCATACTATATACTTAAATTCTTGCATTGGTTCAATCAATATTAATAAACTGGTTTTGGTACGATGGAAATTTCATTTTTATCAATACGGTCAAATTTATCACAGGTCCCTAAAATCAACTGCTCAACTATTAGCAAATCATAAGAATTTATGTTAATAGATGAGTCTTACCAGAGTAGTTAACTAAGTCTGAAATTCCATTGTCAATCAATTTTACAATTTTTTGTTTATTTCTTTGATGAACAGCTTGTATTAGTTTTAATGTTTGAAGTTTTGATAGTCTATCACAAGCAACTGGCATTTTAAAACCTATGGCAAGAAAAAAATTGATCTCTGAATTCTAAATCGTCTAACTCAATTTGCCACTATTTTTTTTAAGAAAAACATGACAAACTGTACAGTGTAAGCCGTCTACAGTTATATTAATATTGTGTAATGTGACTATTCCACTATATGGTGACTCAAATCAAAATCTTAGGATGACCCAACAAAGCCAAATCCACAAAAGGGTTATTCTCAAGAAATTTGAAATGAAAAAAACGTGTCCCTACCTTCCATAGGCTGGAGACGAAAGATACTGATGACTACAAATCATTTTTATGATTACCTTTTATTCATAACTGCCATAACAATTTATTTGACTATCATACTTAATAATTGTGGAGTTTTTGAAGGTCAAATACCCAAAATTCTACATATGGGACGTGCCTGCACTGTATATAGCAATAGACAAAGTGCTTCCAATGTTTTTAGGTTAGTCTAATCAACAAAAATCTTTTTGGCGCTTTGTTACCAGGTATACAAAGGAGGAATTTAAAATAATTGAGACATCATATCACATCTCTCAAACCTAAACTTTTTAGGGTTCAAAAACCCTGTGGCTCAATTTTTTGTGTCCTAACATTTCATATAATTAGTTTGAAAAACTTTGTAGAACATTGAAATCTATCAGTCAGTTTTTTGTCTTCCTTAACATTCGCTTTAAACTTAAAATAGATAGTTTTTGGTAGAGTAAGTGTGTAGCATGTCACTTTTTCTATGTTATACATCAATGATTGAGAGTGTCTGCAGGTAAATGCCACATACGTAATGCTAAAATAACTCACAAGTAACTTTTTCTTAGGTTTAGACACTGAAAACTATGGTGTCCCATGCGTAACACAATGTCCCATGCATAACACAAATCAAAAATGATAAATTTAACAATGCATTGGCTACTTTTTACTCAAAATAGCTTCCAGTCTTAATCAAACTGATTTAAATTTCTCTTTAGAGGTAAATGAAAAAATGTTATGTATGGGACAAACATTTATTGACCCCATGCATATTAGTATAATTGTCAGTAGTGATTAATATTCTATAGTAATATGGTATTGCCTTATAATCACCAAAATAGTGAATAATGACTATTCATATTAGGCTTTAGCATTATTCAAATTTTATATGTTGGTGGGTACCATTATTTAACACACTGTTGGCAAAATTAATCCAATGCTTAACAAAGAAAGCAAGATTTACAAACATACTTACTTAGCATATTGATATTTTTGGTTTGTGAATCTAACCTAAATTAATGACTTGAATATTTTCTGAACTGACATTTTCTATTTAAGCACTGTTACATATATGGGACAAAATATTAGCTACCCAGTGTTGTCTAAGAGACAATATCTCAAAAGTAGGAAATGGACAATCATTAAATATTGAATTTTCAATGTTTTGGGTATATCATAACTACATAAACTGAAATAAATGACTTTTAATTTTCAAAACATTTTAGTGTGCCTTTGGCAAATTTCTTGAGAATGACCCAAACACTATCAATTCACAAGAAAAATTAATCAATTAAAAAAAAAATAGGCAAAACTTTTGCTTAAAACAAAGAAGTGATCTTTTGTAGTTCTATTCCGTGGGAAAGTTTTGGTTTCATTTGATGATTGTTAATTAAAGACAATTTATGTTTATTGTAAAATACATGGTAAATAACAAGTTCAAATGGAAATAAACCAATAAAAACATCAGATATAGAGAATTTTCCAGGTATGAAATTATGGCTACGACAAATTGCACCAAATCTGTACATATGTTCCATCAGTAATCAGTGAAAATGAAAGTTTTCAGATTTACGTTTCTCAACGATAATTAAGAAATGAGTTAAAAAATGGAAGTAGGTCATTTTTTAGCAAAATATAGTGAAGTAAAGATCTGAGCTTTTGTTGCAAATTTTAATTTTAAACTTGGAACCAGCCTTCCTAAGGGATCGTCTCAAAATTAAAACGTTTCATTTCAACGGTTTGGAACGAAAAAATGCGTTTCAGGAAACGGTTTTGAAACGCTCGACCTTTTTCACTGAAACTATTTTAAACGAATTTCAAATGTAACGAAACGCTTTTGGAACCAATTTGAACGGTTTTTTTTAATCAAAGAAACGCTTTTGAAACGAATTTTTTTTCAAAGGAAACGCTTTTGAAACGAATTTTTTTTTAAAGGAAACGCTTTTGAAACGTTTTTAAAAAGGAACGAAACGATTTGAAACGTTTCAACAAAGTAAGTCAAATGACAGGTGATAATGGTGTTTTTTCTTCAAATAAAGAAAAAGAAAATCAATCATTCAGATGGCGCGAGTTTTTGTGGAGTTTATAACAAAGCTGAAAGACGGCGCTTATCATGTAACACAATAATTTCCGAAAACAAATAAAGGTTCTTATTTTTGAATACTGTAGTTTGAGTCTCGCAAGTTTTTAACTGATTTTTAAAAAAAGCAAAGCCTGTAAACTGACACTTTATATGCATGCTTGAATGTGAAGAAGAAATTCGAGGGTTTTGTATTAACGTCTCTTTCATGGCTTCTGAGAAAAACAAAAAACAAACAATTTTATTAATTTCTTCTATTAAGGAAAAAA
>JAUBWS010086408.1:31196-43025 GCA_032270445.1 Darlingtonia californica | reverse complement strand
ATTCAAAAGCTGGCTTAAAATTTCCACATAATGCTTTCAATTGAATTGCAGCTTTTACACTGCAGGTAGAAATCACGTGTGCGCTTATAGCCTTTTCTATACGGACAATACCTGATATTCAGATGTGTTTACTTCTTGCTCGGCACGCTTGAATATCACGTATTCACGCCATCACCTGATACGCCATACGTACAATGAATTAGCCTATTAAAGACTTTCTTTAACGACGATTTTTTTAAAGTTTTTGAATATGATGAAATTGGGTAAAGTCCTCATTTTTTTGATTTTTTAATAGTATTTGACTTTTGAGTATTTCGGTGATTGTTTTGTAAGATTTCAGATTTCTTGAACTTATTTAACCATTTAAGTTTTGAATACAACTGTTTAAATCTCTAAGGTATCCCATTATTTGGCGTGCGTTAACCTTAAATGCAGACTTAATATCTTATATAATAAAAATTCACGCTGAAGTTTTGTTTTAGCCTTTGAGGTAAAGTTTCCTTATCAACTTTAAAAAGGAACTTCCTTTAATGAAAATTTTTTACCATGGAGACATTAGCCTAGTAGATCAGGTGGAAAGGCAAAACACAAACACAGTCCCAGAATTGACTTTTCAGCGAGGCTATTGGTAGTGAAATTTACAAACCATTTAGTTCTACATGCTGCCCTGGGGTATTCTAGGAAGGCGCAACATTCATTGATAACAGTTAGTAAAAGAATGCAGAGGCTTTTCATTTTAATCATGAAAGGATACTAAGGATTCCATAATCTGGTGAAAAGGGGTCTGTTTATTATTTGATTTTTCTTGTGATTTTTTTGTGGACTTTTCCTATTTTTATATTTTTTTTGCGTGATGTTTTTGTATTTTATTGTGATTTTTGATTTGTTTTTTAATAAAAAAAATTTTCAGACTGTACGCGGCGGTTATTTTGATTATTTTATTCGTTTTTTTACTCAATACGGTCATCATGTTCTTAAAAATCAATACACTCAAACTTTAATAAGCTATAAATCTTTTGATTACGTCTAGCTGACTTATATTTTGTTGCTGTGTTAAGTGTATCACAAAAATGTTTATAAAAACACAAATGTTTTAATCGCCGTGTGAACTCTACCTAAAATCAGGTTTTTATCCAAAAACAACTTTTTTTCCAATTCTTTTTAAAAAACTTTCAACGCAAGCTAAAATGGCAAGTGTTATCTAGATTCTTGTTTGGAGTTTTTTCAATTCAAAAAAATGATGCAAATGGAAAACTAGCATTCTGTTTACGGTTGCCAATTAGTTACTTTTTTTATTAACCGGATGATCAATATCCATTCAACTGTTCCTTAATTTGTCGTTATAGATTTAGTTGAAGGGTCTCATGCTCAGAATTCTAATACTGGTCCAAATATTTTTAGATAAAGTTAAGAATAACATATTGAAAAAGAGCATAACATTTTCATCTTTCTGCTATGAAAATCGCATCTTTTATTAGCTATAAACTTTAAAATTTATAGTTATTTCAAATTATGGGTTCCGTTATTTTTAGTTTGATTAGTTCTGTCTTTGATTGTTGTTGCTACTACTTGTCCTACAAAAAAAAATTATTCATAAAATGATCACGTTTTAGATCTTTTGTACAGTAGACAAGCTTCGTAGTATGTTTTTCATAGATTTTTCCTGGTAACTAGTATCTGACAGAACATGTTTTCTTCATGTCGAATGCCTAAGAGGTTTCAAAAATGTATGATGGATTGACCAAAAAGCCCTTTTTGAGATTGTAGTGCCTGACTAAATTTTCTCAACCATTAACGTACGTCAGATTCTTTTTCAAAAATTTCGGAAAATTTTCAACACGTTCAAAGTCAATTTTGTGCTCAAAATCAAAAATAAATTTAACACATTTTATACGGAAAATATTGTGTTTAATTGTATTGACCCTTAAACGCGCAGGTTTCGGGTTTTCAAAAGTTAAACTTGAATTCTTAGACATTGAAAGGCAATAAAATAGTTTACTGTGACAAAAAAGCTCATTATTTTTCCTTTAAAAATTTATAACCTGGGTGGACCATTTTCAAGCGTTAAACAGTTATAGGCCTATAAACGTATAGCTGTATGTTGGAAAAATCTGAATTTATAATCAGATTTTTGCTCTAAGGGATAAAGCAAAACTGAATGTCTCATTTTAGATAAAAAATTGATGATATTTTTGTTAATTTATTTTATCAATAAATGAAATGTCCTACATATATTTAGATTAGACATGCTATTTTTTTTATTACTATGGTCAGCCTTACAACTACCCGCTGATGCTCTAAAACAATTGAAAGTTGCTTAGCTGGTATTGATATCAAAAATATGAAAAACTTTATACATAATTTCAAATTTGCTAAAATCACTGCGTCGCATTTCAAGACTTTATCACTGCTAATTGAAAAGCGCATAAAAAAAGACAGTGCTTTATTATAAATTTAATCGAATTTTAAAATTTGATGATATTTTTGTTAATTTATTTTATCAATAAATGAAATGTCCCACATACCGGGTGAGTCACAAAAAAGTTAAAGTCTTTGAGCAAATATTGCAAGGCATTCAGAAAGATTTTTTTATTAAAATCTCTTTTAATCGTGTAGAGAAAAGGCTAACTTAAATTTTGGTATATAAAACGTTGATTTACGTCCAGTAAATCAAAAGTTATGACCATCATTCTTTAAAAGCAACTTTTCAAAAATACGAAAAAAGCAGTAAAAAATTGCGATCAAATTTTATTGCATGACAGTAAATTTAGTAAAATTTTAAAATTCATCAATTAGCAATTTTTTCAAATATCGTAAGAAAAAATATAATTAATGAATTCATTCATTAGAAAAGGTATGTCTATTCGCCTGGATGCATTTATTGATCCGATGGACCATTCCAGTGAGTTATTTTTGATTGTCAAGAGAAAAGTATCACTGTATCACTGTCAGCTTGATCGTCAATTTTTACTGCTTTTTTCGCATTTTTGAAAAATTGCTTTTTTATTTTTATAGCCATAACTTTTGATCTACTGGACGTAAATCAACGTTTTATATACCAAAATTTAAGTTAGTCTTGCTTCTATACGATTAAAAAAAGATTTAAATAAAAACATTTTCTGAATGCCTTTCAATATTTGCTCAAAGATTTTAACTTTTTTGTGACTCACCCGGTATATCTAGATTAGACATGCTAATTGTATTATTACTATGGTCAGCCCTACAACTTACCCGCTGATGCTCTGAATCAATTGAAAGTTGTTGTAGCTGGTATTGATATCATGAGAGACAATTAAGAAGAAGAACCAACTGTTGCAAAGTAAAAATGTAAGAGAGGGAACATATTTTAACTTTTTCAAATTACTTAGTAAATGCAAACATCTGGCTCTAAACACTTCCCTCCATAAAGACTTATAACCGTTAATTGAAAAGCGCATAAATAAAGACAGTGCTTTATTATAAATTTAAATCAATTTTGAAATTTGATGATATTTTTATTAATTTATTTTATCAGTAAATGAAATGTGCCACATATATTTAGATTAGTCATGCTAATCATTTTATCTCTATGGTAAGCTTTACAACTTACCCGCTGCTGTTCTGAAACAATTGAAAGTTGCAGTAGCTGTTATTTAAATCTTTAGAGAGAATTAAAATCAAAAAAAACTTCAAAGTATAAATGTAATAGAGGAAAACAATTTTAACAATACAGAAGTCTCTTTAATCTACTTTGTAGATACTTAAGATTTGCTCAAAATGTTCCGTCACTTTTGAAAACGTATAAACGATAATTGAACAAAGACACTGCTTTATTAAAAATTTGGACTATTTTCAAAAAATAACTTAGTTAACTCTACTACAACAGCAGTACCCCATACCAGAGTCTTCTACAGAAGACAACGTAAGTCAATGCTTTCTAAAACGAGAAAATTCTTTTTTGCCGTTTGCTGTAAGGTCTGATACAAACTACGCCTGTGGTAGTTTCTTTTAAAAGTCTAAAATTTTCGAAAACCTGTCAGCAAAAATTTTTGGGTGATTTCCAAGCGTTCAGGTGTTATAACTCAGCATGCAAAACAGTAAAAAAAACCAGCAAAAGAGAGTGAAAGATCTTACCTTACGAGAGACTTTTCGCAAAAAATCCCTATCGGGGACTGAATTTTTGCGGATTTTGTGACCGTGTGTGGGACAAGATTAGGTGAAAAAAAGTATCCTGACCAGTGGCCTCTTGCAATAAAAGCCTCCTCCCCTGGGTATAATAGGGTTAACACAACAACAATGGAAGCAAAAACAGTTACAGCTCTTGCAACATGGGGGCCATTTATCTTGATACATATTGACATTATCAAAAAAATCAGTCCGTCTTAACTCAGCGCACGCGGGGGCCTGAATACACCCTGTGACTTCTTTCAATTCTAAAAACATTTTCAAACACTTTACGACATTTAGAAATTATTAGCATTTATCACCATCAAGCAGTATCAAAATTATTATTATCCCAACTACAATATCTTTAAGTTGAGAATCATCAAAATTGCGGTGGGCTTTTTACGGGCTACCTTGTAGAATGTATGTTAATCAAATTCAATTGCTATTTTGTGCTCTTTATGCTATGTGTTTTCAATAAATCCTATTTTAGAGTCTCACTTAAATTTGATATTAATTCATTCTGTATTTTTACTTCTGGTGACTAAGGTTACCTTTTTCCTTGCCAATAAACATAAAATGAAAACAAGATGATCAAAAGTATAGAATGAATGTTGATGAAATTAAATTACTATTATGTGCATCTTATGTTAAATGTTTTTAATAAATCGCAATAAAAAATCCACATAAATTTCATTTTAATTCATTCTGTATCTTTACTTCTTTTGACAAAGGATAGCTTTTTCCATGCCAATAAACATAAATCGAAAACAAGATGATCAAAAGTATATAATGAATGTTGATAAAATTCAATTCCTATTATGTGCTTCTTATGTTCAATGTTTTTAATAAATCGCAATAAAGAATCAACATAAATTTCATTTAAATTCATTCCGTATCTTTACTTCTTTTGACAAAGGATAGCTTTTTCCATGCCAATAAACATGAATTTAAAACAAGATGATCAAAAGTATAGAATGAATGTTGATGAAATTAAATTACTATTATGTGCATCTTATGTTAAATGTTTTTAATAAATCGCAATAAAGAATCCACAAAAATTTCATTTTAATTCATTCTGTATTTTTACTTCTTTTGACAAAGGATAGCTTTTCCCATGCCAATAAACATAAATTTAAAACAAGATGATCAAAAGTATAGAATGAATGTTGATGAAATTAAATTGCTATTATGTGCATCTTATGTTAAATGTTTTTAATAAATCGCAATAAAGAATCCACATAAATTTGATTTTAATTCATTCTGTATTAATTCTTATTTTGATTAAGGTTAGCTTTTTCTTGCCGGTAAACAGGATCATCAAAAGTGTAGTATGAATGTTAAAGAAATTCAATTTCTATTTTGTGCTTCTTATAATAAATGTTTTTAATAAATCGAAATAATGAATCCACATAAATTTGATTTTAATAATTCTGTATTTATGCTTATTTTGATTAAGTCATTATTTCATCGATTACTTTATTTATAATAATAATAATTTTATTACCTTTTAACATCATCACTGTCACCAAGACATTGTTTTTCTGTATTTTTGTAATCATGATATTACCTTCTTCCAAAGTTGATTAAAGTTAACTTTTCCCTTGCCGGTAAACAAGATAGTCAAATGTTTAGTATGAATGTTAATGAGATTTAATTGTTATTTTGAGCTCCTTATGTTACATGTAATATAGAATCCAACATAAATTTGATTAAATCTGTTCAGCCTAGGCGTTTTAGGAGCTCCTTAAGTCTAGAGGGTCCTATGGTTCCCAATCCCCTTTTTTGAATTGTTTTTGAACATCTTCTTTGTCGCCAAGACGTCTTGTTTTCTTGGAGATTAAAAGTGATAAAAACCCAGCAGCGCGATTTTAGTACGTAAGAGTGTTGTATTTGACACTGTTTTATTATATCCGACGAAAACATGTTTGAAAAACTTTTCGAAATAGGACGAAAGTGTGCAAAATGTTAGTGTTTTTTAAGCACGGATACCTTGTACCGAGGTCTTCATCGCTCGGAGGAAGTGAAGTAGAAGATCAGGGTAGAGCGGACTAAGATAATATATATTGAAAATAAGGTTCCTCGTTTTGATAACCTTAACCCAATTAAATTTGGTTTTAAAATATTTTTTGAAATCATCCGGTCTTGACTTGCCTCTTAGCCACCCCGGCCTTAAATTTTATGAAAGTGGATAAACTTTGGTGGAATTTTCATTAAAAATTACTGCTACTTATCGTTCAATACTTATCAAAAAAGTAAAAGGGACTGGAATCCGCAGCTCCTCAAGTTGTGCATCTCAAAGCGGTGCCGCCCAAGGAAATCTAAGCTTATCATGACATCTGTAATATTTCAGAGTGAAAACATCTTTGGGCGATTGAACTGTTCTAGTTATCTCAGGTCACAGGAAAATTTCGTCCTTTTTGCTCATATTTTCTCCGACGAAGTAGAAACTAAATGATAACAAAGTTGACTTGTTTTCACCTCAAATTGTCATTGTCATAAAAGTGCAAAGGGTGTAAGAAAATTTTTAATGCCTTGATGAGCACTTTACCAATTTAATAATTTATTTCTAGTAGGATATATTTTTTCAAATCTAAATGGAGATTAATCAATGTCAAAAAGTCTCCTACGGAGTATAATTTTTTTCACTTTTATAATTCCAATGAGTTATTTTGTAATAATCAACTATATGACAATGCACTTTGTAATATCCCTCTAATAACCGTGTAAATTACTTAAAACAACGCAAAAAGTTGTCATTACGGAAAATATCTTAAAAAGAATTTCACATTATTGGGCGTTTTGAACGTCGCATGACTAAAGAAAATTTTGCTATCCTTCATTTTAGTACACACTGTATCTTTTGATTAAGTCACAAAGGATATATTGCAATGCTTAATGCTTTTTAATCAATTTGTAATAGTCGGGATTAGAGACAACGCACTTTATCATATCCATGTAACAGCCGGATGCAAATGGCAAATGGCAAATGGCAAATGGCGTTATGGATTTTAAATTCGGCATCATAAAAGGGAAATCTTTTGGAAACTATGTGCCAATGCTGCCTTTTTATGCTACATTTTTAATCAAAAATTGTCTTATGATATAAAGTTTCTCTTTTATACATTTGTGCCACTTGACTGTGGAACATCAGAAGTAAAGGTTAGTAAGTTAATAACAAATCGTGTGCTTTCGGATTTCTGATCTCTGAAGCTTTCTCAATCAATTTTGAAGAAGAATAAGAGAAGGGGTTTTGTAGAAGGACTACAGTGTGTTTATTACAAAGTCCAAAAAATGTCTGTAGGATTCTAGAGAAATATATAGAGAGGGAAACAGTATATCAGCAAGTTTAGATACCTTATGTGACGGTCTATGGGAAAAAGGGACAAAAAGCCAACCATTACTTACTTGCATACCTCTCGAAATCATTAAAAAGTTCATTTCTATCCAAGCGATACGTAATTTGGGTGTTTCTTAAATTCCTTCGCAAAAGTTTTTTAGTAATTTTTTCCAGCGCGAGGAGTATGATCGCAGTAAAAATGACCCAACCCTCTTTTTTCATAGACCGTCAAAAATGCACTCTGTGCATGCAGGCAAGCGGCAGCGACTAGATAGAAGTAAAATAAGAGCGATCCGAGATAAAAGCATTAAAGTTTGTTAGCTATTTCACCGATTTGATAATGGCATGCTTAGCTTAAACGACTTCGTGGAAAAGAATTATCATGGGAGAATGATTTCGAGATTGTTTTGAAATTAATGTTTTGAACAGGCTACAAAATTGTGAAAGGCGAAACTTTCTTCCCAAGAAAGCTATTTCCGTTTACCCTTTCATTTTGCGAATATTTCCATACTTTTTTCTTCAACTCTTTAATTGCTGGAATATCTCCAGAACTTTTGACATCGTCTCGAAGGATTAGCGTCGGCCATTTTCGTTGACCAAAATTCTATTAAATTTACACATATCATGCATCAAATTGGTTATGTTTTAGTGATAACTACAGTCAATATGAGGGTTGCCACCATTCATTTGGTGCTTCTTCTGTGCTACATAACATTTACTGTTAATGGAAAATCACTGAATAAGAAAGGTAAGAATTATTCAACTTACTGTATTTAGAAAAATGTTGTGGTGAATTTGATCAAAAGCTAAAATATAGATTGGCAATGTTTATGTGTAAGCGAGTTTTCTAAATCAAAACAGCAACACATTAGTATTAGTATGACTAAAATAAGTATATACGCAAGTCAGATGAAACTCAAACCAAAATTTTGATATAACGAGACCAACGTCAAATGAAATTGCTTAGCGCTATGCAGTTATCGTATTCGAACATGCTTTCCAACAACAGCAAAAAGAAAGCGACGTTAAGCGACCGAGCTGCTATCTTGGTTTTTGTTAGGATTTAGGAAACTTACTAATTATTGCCTGCAATATCAAGCTTTATGGGTTGCTGATTTTTATTTTCAGTAGAAATTCTTAAAGATTTAAATGATGAAGTTAAAGAATTACAAGAATTTGCGAAACTTTTTGATAACGATAATAAAGGTATGGATTTGAAAGTAGAAATACTTTACATTTCAATTTTGCGCAAAGTGTCCCCATAGTTTCCGTCGAATAGCTCACTTGGTAGAATGCTTATAGTGTAAGGCTGGATTTACATTAACATTCAATATTCTGTAACATATTGGACTTAATATTTGATCAATTTTTAATGGAATTTATTTAAAAGTCATTCATTCAGCATCTTGTCCAAACAAAGTTTGCATATCAAATATGTTCAAGTGGGCGTTACTCAAAGGGTGATATTACCCATTTGTCACCCCCTCAGCGCATAAGAAAAACAGTAAAATCAATTCTTTTTGTGAGGTTAATAAACGTATCAACTTAGGATTGGCGTGGCGCCCTCGTCTTGTAAAGTGCATTCCCTAAAAGAAATTATCAGTTGGTTTCCAGATCTCATAATAATAATTGTCGACTTTTTATACGAATTATAAAATTAAAGAGAAACCTATCAAATTTTATAGCAAAACAATTTGTTTTGTTTTTTAAGAGAAACATTTGTATCTTTAGTTTTGATACACACAGAATACTTTTTAACATTTACAGAGAAGCATAAATTTATATAGTACTCGCTAGCATACGTACATACGCAGACCTTTCATTACTTTAGTAAGACCATCGGATGAAACAGACATTGATGCAGCTGCCGATATGTAATATACATCACATTATACTTGTCTCACAGGCATACAGAAGGTCTAGGTTTTCCACGTTATGTCTCTTCTCTTGAGCTTATGAATTCTGTTAGGATTCTATTAGCTGCGCAGTGCTGAGCCGAGCTCGACAACAATTTTAGCAGGGTTCGGCAAGTTACTGTTCGTCAAACATTGGTTTTATAAGGTGTGTTGGGCACAATTACAGAGTTTTCCTCTGTCCCAGTACAGCTGATATAATATATATATATATATATATATATTTGACCTTTGATTTGTGATCTAGAAACAAATGAAGAGATTGATCTTGATGATGAGGAAAAAGATGAAGTAGTAGGTAAAGAAGAAGACGAGGATACAGGTAAGTTTCTTTTAATTAGGATGGTATTTATATTTTAAGAGACGAAGGACGGATACTGCGGTAGCGTTGTAGCTTTAAAAGAAGGCGCTGTAACGAGTTGCTTTAAGTAAGAAAATTTATACCCTTCATTCTGGAATTGAAAAATATATCTTGCGCTAGACCTTTGAGATAAAAGCCTACATGGGAGTAATTCTTTTGAATTATGAGGTAGTCACATGTAGCATACGTACAAACGCAGACCTTCCATTTCTTTAGTAAGACCACCAGATGAAACAGACATTGATGCAGCTGCCGGTAAGTATTATACATTACATTATAATTAGCCTGGGAGACAAACAGAAGGTCTAAGTTTCCCACGTCATCTATATTAGCTGCCTCATGCTGAGATGAGCTCAGCAGCATTTTTGAGCAGAGTTTGGCGCGGTACTGTTGGTCAAACATTGGTCTCAATCACATTTGATATTATGATTCTGAGAATTCTTGACATTTGACCTTGACATTTGATCTAGGAACAAATGAAGAGATAGATCTCGATGATGAGGACAAAGATAAAGTAGAAGATAAAGAAGAAGACGAGGACAAAAGTGAGTTGTTTTTGAATAGGCTGTAATTTATCTTTTGAGAGATGGGGGGGGGGAGAGCGTAGAATTAAGATCGTCAAAAACGAGCCCTTCTCAGGATTTTGGTTTTTGAGTATCGTGCAGCACAAATCAGTGGATTGCTAACAATAATACAGGGCCCACGCAACAGTTTCGAAAGTGAGGGAGCCATATTTCATTGATACACTCGGTTAGTGTGAGCCCGACGCGCCACCATGGTTGGCACCGAGGGGCTAGAAATTTTTTCGAATTTTAAGGTCTTAGAAAGGCTAAAAACAAACTGTTTCTCGAGTCAAAGAACAATTTTAAGGCTTATAAATGTTTTCTTTTTTATCCATTAGAGATCAGAAAAAAGCGGGGAGGCCATGACCCCCCTGGCCCTCCTAGTAGCATGGGCTCTGTAATAACAACCTTCCACGAGTCCAAGGCCACTTATTGTGAGTATACTCAATATCATATTAAACAAAATCAGTAACTTTTACAAAAAGTCTCTTAATTTTTTTTTTTTTATCATAAATGAATCAGAGAATGATAGTAATCTGAGGATGCCCCATCGGCAGTGATACAGTGGTGTCTTGTATTATTGTATTATTAAGAAAAACGAAAAAAAGCTACTGGGGAGTGTGTCCTAACGGGTTGGGTGATACAGGGGTGCAATGGTGTGTCATAATAAATTAAAATTTCTGTTACATCACTATAACGAAAGTATCTATTTTTGAAATTTCAGCGATAACAGAGACGGACATCAACGAAATGATGGGTAAGAAATTTCAGTTGAATAGCCTAAAAAAAATTGCGATAATACCAATTAATACCGCTAAACTTTTTGAGATCTAAAAGCTCTTGTAATAACGTCACGAAAATCTCCCTGCCATTGTTTTCTTCGATTAAAACACTTTTACTTTTCCTTATGTTTCTTCAACTGAAATTGGAAAAGAAAGGTTAACTTCTTTATTCAAAATAGGTTATCAAGACGACGAGATGATATTGAGTGATGAGCAAAAGAAACGTGGAGTTGAAACTTCCGTTAGGTTATGGTTGGTTGATGGCAAGATCGATATTCCATACGAGATAAGTGATAGCAGTAAGTGATTTTTTAGGCCGTTGATAGGTCGAAAAGCTATATCTTGGCATCTACTAAATTCTAAATAGAAAAGCAATGTTGGATCAAATTTTACATTGTAATTGCTTATTAAAAGTCAACCTTTAATGACCTAATTCATAAGTCCAGTTTTAGCAGGTTTTGCATAACACTAATAATCTATTTTGTCTAAAAAACATTCCAAAATACTCAATATAAGTAAAATGTTTTAACCTAAACAAGTTAAATCAGGGTTAAACAGTAAGGAATGTTCACGTTAAGCCAAATGAAAGCCGGAAACCAAATTTTAGTTTTTTTGACAGCTTTTTTTGGCAGCCGAGAAATTTAATTCTTTAAGTCGCGGGCCTTCTGGGGGGGGGGGGGGGGGGGGGGGGGGGGGGGGGGGGGGGGGGGGGGGGGGGGGGGGGGGG
>JAUBWS010086408.1:8521-31186 GCA_032270445.1 Darlingtonia californica | reverse complement strand
CTTTCTAGCCCCCCCCCCCCCCCCCCCAGCCGTGCCAAATAGAAAATTCCCAGCCTGGATAAGGTTAAGCATGAAATGATATTCACTTGAAAATTGCGAATTTTTGTTTTTATTCCACCATTATGAATTTTTTGTGACGTCACAAATTATTAATTTTTAACAAAAATGTATATTTATAGAGGACACAAAATGATAGCAGAAATACTTATCTGATTTGTATATATCCTTTCAAAATATTCATAGTAATAATAACAAAAAGAAAACCAACATATGATTTTTTCATGCATAGGTTGTTTCTAAGGTCTTTGTGTTTTTTGCTATTTTGTAAGCAAAAATGTAAACAGGACTAAAATTTATATTTTTCACCGTGGTAAGGAAAGAGTTAAAGGCTTCATTTAGCAATTCATGGTGTTTATTGCAAGTTCATCACGTCATATTTGGCTGCTAGGTAAAAAAATTAGAAAAACCAGAAAATATTATAGCACTTAAAGAGATAAGTATGCATGGTTTTTAAACCAAACCTACTTCTGGAAGTAAAACACTTTGCTTTCTACGCGCGAATCTAGCGACGCACACAAGGGCAGCGAATTCACGATGAGCTTAACAAGAGTCTCTTTAAGTTAGGTTTTGTATTATTTTTTTAGTTACTGCTAATGATCAAACAAAAGTTCGACGACATATCAGTCAAATGAACGCTGCCATCAAATGTAATGCGAGTGCTTGGAGACTAAGAACTGCTGCTGACAACCATTACGTCAGGTTTCAAAATGGTGGAGGGTAAGCAAACAACACCTATTGAGCTGTAAAAATTATCACAAAAATTTCAAGCTTTCTATAGACCTTTTCCGAATTCATTTTTGCCCAGTTGGTAAAATCGTAGAAAAATCCCTGTTTTCTATTTGAATGGCTTGCAGTACTAAGTGTTCCGGCCAGGATAATCACACAATAATACACATCTCTTTTAGACTGCGTTGTCATAGAAAATGGTATGGAAAACGAGGTTTAACTGTACAAAAAATAATTATAGAAATCGTCTATTTGCTATTTTGAAATTAACGTTTGCATTCCGACTATTGTTGCACCATAAAATAAAATCTAGGGCTAGTGATAAATTTTCGGGAGAATTTTAACATTTACCAATTTCGTGTTAAAATTATAAAAGTGTTTCGGAGCGACTTGCTATTTTTTTGTTTACCAGTGACTTTAAAGCTATTTAATAGGATAAACTTTAGCGGGAATAAAGTTTTGCTGTTGGCCTCATCCGCGAACTATTTACATCTCACCGGGATTTAGTTTTAGCAGTTAGATCTATGGAGAATTTTTTCAAATTTTTCAGCTAAGCCTTGTGACTATGTTTTTGCGAATTTGATGATTTAAATATCTCAGATGATTTTAACCTTTTCAAAGATTATTAAATGAAATCATGGAAAGAAGCCTTGCCGCCTTCCACATTCTCGCCCAAGAGTTTAGTCTTATTGAAAGTTTACAATTGTGGTCTTGACTTTATTCTGTGACGACCACATTATAAATGAATGATTTAATCATTTATCCAAGTAAAATTTTAATACTACTTTAATATCCAGGATAGCTTCTGATACCTTGCGTTTGATAAAATTATGGAATTGTTAATATAGTCAAATAATGAATGAATGAACTTACTACTTCTTTACTTCCCAGGACAGCTTCTGATACCTTGTGTTTGATAATATTATGAAATTGTTATTATAGTCAAGGAATGAATGAATGAACTAATTACTTATCAAGGATAGTTTTTACTACTTCTTTACTTCCCAGGATAGCTTCTGATACCTTGCGTTTGATAATATTATGAAATTGTTATTATAGTCAAGTAATGAATGAATGAACTTATTGCTTATCAAGGATAGTTTTTACTACTTCTTTACTTCCCAGGATAGCTTCTGATACCTTGCGTTTGATAAAATTATGGAAGTGTTATTATAGTCAAGTAATGAATGAATGAAGTTATTACTTATCAAGGATAGTTTTTACTAATTCTTTACTTCCCAGGATAGCTTCTGATACCTTGCGTTTGATAATATTATGAAAAGTTTATTTACTCAAGTAACAAATGAATGATTTGATTACTTATCCAGGATGGTTTTTACTACTTCTTTACTACCCAGGATAGTCTCTTCGGTGTTTCATGAACTATTATGAACGAAGATCCTGCCTTTCATAAAATTACCTCTTCTGAACATGTAGAATTAAGTGATTGGCATATTCCACTACCGCCCTCACCACTTGGTCACTGTTCCGGGTGCTAACTGTTTGGCGGAAAAAACGAGTTTTTCGTAAATCAATGTTTTGAACACAGCTATATTGAATAAATATCATCTCTTTATCTGTAAAATATGGCCAAATAAGAATACATATATTCTGAAAGTTTATGTCATTTCAAATATTATTAAAATAATGTATTAAACATATCAACAGATAACTTTGAAAATATTGTAAAAAGCATTTTTCAAATACTAATGGTTCAAGCATTATTTTGAAAAACATGAATTGAAAATTATGCTGAAAATATAAACGAGAGCGATCCCTTTCTGCCGAGGAACTAAAATATGCCAAAGGACATTTTGTTGAGCTTGTATGATTTCATTTTTTCAGATGTTCCAGTTTTCTTGGCATAGTAAAGTTATCAAAATACAAAGATGAAAACAATTCATCTAAAACATATCAACCGATAACTTTAGCATCTGGTTGTATTCGATATAACGAAGGTAATACAATGGAATCCACATTGAGAGCGTGAAATTCAATTGAATACCATATATATTACCGTATATGAACGTTTTGCACGATGTGTCTCTATAAGACAGACATACTATCGAGCACCCTATAAGTTAGATACCTCTGTTAGACGGACAGTAAGTCAAGGAACGGAACGGAATGATTTACAATTAAACATAAAATTGCTATAAAGTGAACATCTTCCAAAAGCGAGCACATTTTTTTGCACCGATAGTGTCTGTTGTATAGAGATTTCACTGTAAAACGTATTTCTTTCTTTCGGAGGTCGTCTCAATGCAGACCGATTCGTCTTGGGTCAAGCCAATCAAGCTAAGTCTATTTTAATCCATTCAGCTGGATTACTAATGTGCGCTAAGGTGATCTGCCAGAGCGATGCTTTCCACCGAACGAACGTAAACTGTTTCGATATTCTTTACTCCAAGTCCCGGAAAACCATGAAATTACATTCATTAGATACTATTTTGTAGACATCGTCATGTACTTAAGTCAAAATACGTGTTAAGGTAGCACTTTTTCGGTTGTTATATTTTATTCTGTTTTCTGAATCCTTGCATATTAGGACCTACTTTGTTATTCAGGACGAAATTTTGTTGAGGTGACAAAGTATTTGTTTAAAGATTCACTTAGTTCTTATCCTAAATTAAGCTCTAAATCATTGAGTTTCGATTCTTTCGTCCGACGAAAAATGTTTCCTACATTTTTCGGCCAATCAGGTATGAATGACAAAATCAGTAAAATGGCTACTATGTTTGTTGTTGTATTTTAGGAACTGTTCTTCATGAAATGCTTCATTGTATGGGTTTCAGCCATGAACAATCAAGAAGTGACAGAGATAAATTTGTCACCATCAACTTAGCAAATGTTGAGACTGGTAACTTCTTACGTACAAATTCACGCATAGTCTATCGAATAAATCGTTAAACATTTTTTCCCCCTACTATCTGTCGGTAGACGTCCAAAGATCAGTAATTTGGAAGAGTAGAAACTACAAACATAGAGAACTTCGATTATCATAATTACACCAAGCTGATTGGTTAAGCATGCGAAACAGAGGAAAGTCATTAACTCTTTTTTCTTATTGTTGTCATGATACTAATGTTATGGCAGTAATGACTACTGCGCATACTCCATATTTTAAAATTTTGACAAACTGGGTCTTCGACGTTTGCCTTAGATCAAGTGTAAAAACACTTCGGATTGGTTTATCATATAGACTGAATTGAAGGACCTGTTGACGTTTTCCGAGTTTATTTTTGTTCACTCCGGCGCATTTGAAATAATATTTGCTATAATATCCAAATCTTATGTGATTAGTTGTTAACATTATAAGAATTTTGACAGTTTAATTTTAGATTATAGATCAAGTATAAACCGTTCCGTGGTGTGCGGAAAAGATTACGTAATGTTTTATTTGTGTTGATTTCTCTCATAATGGCGGCAAAAAAATTACTTCATATGGCGAAACTAACCAATTGGGAAAGTTGTTTCTATGACGTAATGTTTTGGCCGTCATCATGATAGGGAGTAAAGCAAAGAAAACATTACGTAACATTTTCACCGCAACGCAAAATCGTCTATGCATACAAATAGCCATGAAAATGAGCCGGAGTAGGACACTCATAAAACGTCTATTCAATGAAAATTTAAAGTAACATTTTTGAATCGCACTACAGTGAAAGAAATGCCGGTTTCAATCCTTTGCTCCTGGTCATGTTGAGTTGTTCTGACGTAAAAAAAGAAATTCATAAGAATAGTTGGGCAGACTTAAAAACTTTTACTTGTAGAATTATCTTGACAGGATGCAAATTCGGCGTGATATACGTCTTTTTGTGGACCCTCCTGGAAACATCAAACCAGCCGTCATATGGGTCAAGATGATTAGGGCTTTCCGCAATAAATATCAAAATCTATGTCAATCTCAGTACTTTATTCATTTATTTTAATATTCGCTAATGAAGAAATTAAAAACTTTTCTTGAGATAAACTTTAGCGAATCGTTTTTCACCAATAAATTTTAACATAAAAAGTAATAAAAATTCAAAATCAACTATTTCACTTTAAAGTATATTTGAAGTATACATATTCACTTCTATAAAAACTTAGATACGACAAACTTTTGTGGAAAATGCCAAGTATTGCAAAATCAAAGCCATGGCCTTTAGGCTAAGATTATGCTGAAAATTTTATGTCAAAGCTTCCTTCTTTCTCTGAAACTTAAGTCAATTCATGGAACAAAGTGCACATACATATATATTGTAATGAATCAACTGCACTAATGTCACTTTCAAGTTCTCCCAAAATAGTGGGTAACTCAATTAAGTCAATTAATTTTTCTTTATTTTCAGATCGTGAAAAAAACTTTAGAAAAGTGAGCAGTATGGTTCCAGAAAGTACAGTTAGGGTGAATACTATTATTTGTAATATTTACTTGACAAAATAGCAACAGAATAATTTCAAGACTGTACCTAACATCATTGAGTGCGCTTATCATACAAAAATTTAAGCAAATTGTATTTTATTAGGACTCAATTTCACCAGTCCTACACGTGGTAACAAAGTCTGCAATAATCTATCCAAAGTAGTCTAAGTGGGAATTTATCGAAAATATTCCTCACGTGTTTCCCTTTTATTAGTCCCTGACAGGGTCTATTATCATACCTAGTATTTTGTATATTCTTTATCGCTTTCAAGCCTTACGACTATGGATCTGTAATGCATTATAAGAGTAAAGCTTTCTCCAGAAATGGAAAAACAACCATTGACTCGAAAATACCTGGAAAAACTTACGGACAACGAAATGGAATGTCTAGTCTCGATGTTCAAGAGATGAATGCAGTTTACGGGTTAGTAATTTATTTTCAAATACCTCACCGTCCAATATAAGCAGTCAATAATACCGAAATATTTAAAGAAATTTCAAAAATCTTTGACGAAAACTTAATATTTTATTTTGCCCAAAAAATTATACAGGGTTCTTCCAAAATCTAATTGATTTACATTATAAATGAACTAATATATCGACGGAATTGAATTTTGCAGGTAGCCAAAATAAGTGAATTTTGCGAGAATTGTTTTCTGCAGTATATATTTAATACTTTAAGAAAATTTGCTTTTTTATAGGGTACTTTGTACGAGTTTTTCACACAATTGATGGAACGTTTTATTATAAGGTTTTAGAATACCCTACTTTCACTTTTTCAGTAAAGTTTGATAAGCGTTTTAGAATTTTTTATTTGAAAGTTATGGTCAGTTTATTGAAGATATTTTAGTAGATTTTGCAAACAAAGTAGGAATTTTATTTAAAAAAATTGTGTATATGGTATTTGCTTGAAAGAGACCTTATTTTCTTGTAGATGCAATGCAAATACTTCGACAACAACGCCTAGACCAACACCACGCAGGCCAAGTACGCCCAGACCAACACCACCCAGGCCAAGTACGCCCAGACCAACACCACCAAGGCCAAGTACGCCCAGACCAACACCACCCAGGCCAAGTACGCCCAGACAAACACCACCCAGACCAAGTACGCCCAGCCAAACATCACCCAGGCCAAGTACGCCCAGACCAACACCACCCAAGCCAAGTACGCCCAGACCAACACCACCCAGACCAAGTACGCCCAGACCAACACCACCCAGGCCAAGTACGCCCAGACCAACATCACCAAGGCCAAGTACGCCCAGACCAACTCTACCCAGGCCAAGTACGCCCAGACCAACTCCATCCAGGCCAAGTACGCCAAGACCATCACCAGCCAGGCCAAGTACACCCCGACAAAGTACGCCCAGACAAAGTACGCCAAGACAAAGTACGCCAAGACAAAGTACGCCCCAACCTAGTACCCAAAGCCCAACTCCGACACGAAAAACAAGAAGAATCCGAAGAAGACGAAGAAGACAATTGATACAAAGAAGAAATTGTACAACAAGTGGATGAAAGAGTTTAGTCACTGATGACATTTTTCATCATTAGCATAGTACATGAGTTCCCAATTAGAAAATTGTTGTATTTATGTTTAGCAAAGTTCTCGAAAACTTTATGATATAACTATAGGGGATGTTTAATAATGTGATAAAGTTGAAGTCTTTTTTTTATAGCGTCAGTAAGCGAAACAAAAGAAAACATTTTCTTTGATGGTCTTTAGGTCTGTAGTCCACCCAGTAGACCAGCTCCGCGGTTTTTGCTCTATACTTGGTCTACCGGTACAAGTTTTGAACTGAGTAAATTGGACGACTTTTAACTATAAACAAGTATTTCATGGTGATTGGTACGAAGCAAAAACAATAGATGTCAATTGTTCTTAATAGTTTACGTTGATTGGTTTATACGAAGCACTGTGGTTGTTCTTTTACTGTTTATGTGGATAGTAGCTACTTTGCATGTGCACGAATCCTCACTTTCCACTTACTCAAATCCAAAAAAGTGCCAGTAGACCTAGTTTTAAGGAAAAATTTCTCCCGAAACAAGGGTTTACCGTGTAGACCAGGTATTTTGGGAATATCATGACATTTTCGTGATTTTTATTGGACAAAAACACTATTCTATCTAGTTGGAAACACGTGTATCCAGTTATCACGTTTCTTGCACTCCTTGATATAACCGTGCCCCGTATAGGATATTTTCTTTAAAGTTAGGGACAAGGGATCTATTTATTTTGGTCTCCACAGCACCAATATTTACATAATTATGCGTGTAATTTTTTTCATGTTTCATCAATAAATTGAAAGGTTGCTTAAAACTTCCGCACAATATTTTCAATTGAATTTTAGTTTTCACACAGTTTTTTCTATACGGATACTACCTGATACGACATGAGGACAATGAAATAGTGTACTAATTCAACCATAATTTTTCCAAGTTTTTGACGATTAATGAAATTGGGTTAAGCTATCATACAAGTTATTTTTTTATATTTTCCTGATTTTTGAGTGTTGTGGTAATTATTTTTTCATATTATAGATTTCTTAAATCTTTTTACACATTTGAGTTTTGAAAGCTTCTGTTTAAAACTCCAAGGTACTCATCCCATTAACCGTCATGCGTTAACCTTTAATACAGACCTAATTTCCAAAGATGTCCCCCTCCCCGGTATAATAGGGTTAACACAACAACAACGAAAGTAAAAACAGTTACAGCTCCGGCTACATGGCGACCATTTCTGTCGATACATATCAACATTCTAAAAAAATCAGCGCGACTTAACTCGCAGTGCACGCGGTAGCCTGAATACAATCTGTGAGTTCTTTCATTTCTAAAAAAAAATTCAAACACTTTATGCCATTCAGAAATTATTAGCACTTATCACCATCAAGCAGTAGCAAAATTATTATCATCCAACTACACAATATCTTTTAAGTTGAGAATCATCAGAATTTTGGTTGGCTTTTTACGCGCTACCCTGTAGAATGAATGTTAGTGAAATTCAATTGCTATTTTGTGCTTCTTATGTTACATGTTTATAATAAATCGCTTTTTGACTAAGGACAGCTGTTTCCATGCCAATAAACATAAATTTAAAACAAGATGATCAAAAGTATAGAATGAATGTTGATGAAATTCAATTGCTATTTTGGGATTTTTATGCTACGTGTTTTTAATAAATGCTAGTCAAGAGTCCAACATAAATTTGATTTTAATTAATTCTGTATTTTTACTTCTTTTGACTAAAGTTAGTTTTTTCCTTGCCGATAAACAAGATAATCAAAACAGTGTAGAATGAATGTTAATGAAATTTAATTGATATTTTGAGCTCCTTATGCTACATCTTTTTAATAAATCGCAATAAAGTATCCCACATAAGTTTTATTTTAATTAATTCTGTGTTAATGCTTATTTTGATTAAGGTTAGCTTTTCCTTGCCGGTAAACAAGATTATCAAAAGTGTAGTATGAATATTAAAGAATTCAATTACTATTTTGTGCTTCTTATGTTAAATGTTTTTAATAACTCGAAATAATGAATCCACATAAATTTGATTTTATTTAATTCTGTATTTATGCTTCTTTTGATTAAGTCATTATCTTATCGATTACTTTATTTATTACTTTTTAACATTATCAATGTCACCAAGATGTCTTGCTTTTCTGTATTTTTGTAATCATGATATTACCTTCTTCCAAAGTTGATTAAAATTAGCTTTTTCCTTGCCGGTAAACAAGATAATCAAAACAGTAGAATGAATGTTAATGAAATTTAATTGATATTTTGAGATCTTTATGCTACATCTTTTTAATAAATCGCAATAAAGTATCCCACATAAGTTTGATTAAATTCATTCTGTGCTTTTACTTCTTTTGATTAAGAATTTATTTATAGACTATTTTACATAATTTTGCTCAATTGCGGTTTTGCGTAGGCCTTCACATTTAACAAAATGGCGTTTTAGAAGTATTTTTAAAACGTTTTTCTAGAGATTAAAGTAATTAAAAACCTATCAACAGCGCCATTCTCGTACGTAGGAGTGTTTTATTTGACACAGTTTGATCTTATCTGACGGAAACATGTTTGAAAACCCTTTTGCATCAAGACAAAAGTGTGGAAAATTTCAATTTTTGTAAGCATCATACTACCTTGAACCAAAGTCTTCATCGCTCGGAGGAAGTGAAGTAGAAATTCCGCGAAGAGCAGACTAACATAATATAGAAAAAAAATAGGGGCAGTTCCTCGTTTTGAAAAGAGGAAAAACTTTTGAGGAATTTTGCTTAAAAAGTACTGCTACTTAATTCTCAATATTTATCAAAAAAGTGAAGGGGTCGGAAATCCCTAGCTTCTCAAGTGGTGCTTCTCAAAGTGGCGCCGCTCATGGAAAACTAAGCTCATCGTGACATCTCTAGTATTTTGGAGAGAAAAAGTCTTTGGGCAATTCTTGCTTTTTTGCTCATATTTTGAAGTAGTACAAGCTATATGATGACAAAGGTACCTCATTTACATCTTCAAGTTTCATTGTCATTAAAGCGCTAATCACTTTTATAATTTCAATGCATTATTTTGTAATAATCAACCATATGACAATGCACTTTCTCATATCCCTGTAATAACCGTGTAAACAAGGCAAAAACCGTTGTCATTTCGAACAATATCTTAAAAAGAATTTCACATGATTGCGCGTTTTTAACGTCGAAAGACTAAAGAAATTTTGTTGTGGATGTTTAAATTTTAATCAGCCGCTATCAATTGTTATCCTTCATTTTAGTACACATTGTATCTTTTGATTAAATCACAAAGGATATATATGCAATGTTTCATGCTTTTTCATCAATTTGGAATAGTCGGGATTAAGGACAAGGCATTTCATTATATCCATGTAATAGCCGGATAAAAGGAAAATTTCATAAAACGAGGCAAATGGCGTTGTTATTACGGATGAAGTTCACATGACTGCGCGTTTTTAACGTTAAATCAGTTAAACAAACTGCTGCGGATGTTACATATACATTGTTCTTATCTTTCTAGAAATTTGAATGGTTTATTTTTAAATCGGCATTATAAAAAGGCAAATCATGTGTCAATGCTGGCTTTTATTATGCTACATGTTTGATAAAAAGTTGTTCTATTATATAAAGTTTCTGTTTCACATATTTGCTCCACTTGACTGAGGGACATCAGAGGTAAAGGTTAGTAAGCTAGTAACAGCACAATTGTTTGCTTTCGAATTTCTGATCTCTGAAGTTTTGTCAAAGAATTTTAAAGAAGAATAAGAAAGGGCTCTCGTAAAGGAACTACAGTGTATCTATTACAAAATCCAAAAAATGTATTTAGCGTTCCAAAGGGAGAAAATATATTGGTTATTTTGGACAACAAATGCACTCTGCGCAGGCAGGCAGGCACGCGGCAAATGGCTTTTGCGGACTTAAAAGTATTAGATAGAATATAATAAGCGGGATCTGAGACAAAAGCATTTTATACTTGCTTAAACGATTTGATCATGGCAGGCTTACCTTAAAAGACTTTGTTGAAAAGAACTTGGGATCATGGGACAAAACTTTCGACATTTTCGTGGAATTAATGCTTTGAAAAGGTTACAAAATTGTGAAAGGTGAAACTTTCTTCCCGCGAAAGCTTCTTTCTTTTACCCTTTCATTATACGAATATTTCCATACTTTTTTCTTCAACCCTTTGATTGCTGGAATATCTCCAAAAATTTTGACATCGCCTCGAAGGACTAGCGTTGGCCATTTTCTTTGACCAAAACTCTGTTAACTTTACAAATATCATGTATGAAACTGATTATGTTCTAGTGATAACTACAGTCAAAATGAGGGTGGCCACCATTCATGTGGTGCTTCTTCTGTGCTACATAACATTTACTGTTAATGGAAAATCACTGAATAGGAAAGGTAAAAATTATTCTTTTTACGATTTTGCGCAGCTGAAATGATTTGAAATTAAATCAGATTAAAGTTGGTTCAAATAATGAATAACTTTTGATAAAATTCTGTTTTACCGATTTTGTTTTCAGAAATTTAGAGAAAAAATTTTAGTTAGGATTCCAGTTGTTTTAGAATCGACTTAATTAGCTATTTCAAGACTGGCACCATTAGAGCCATATTTTTTTCGTGCCAAATTTATCCGCTTAGGTCAATTTAACCCTATCAAGTTTGGGTAGATGCATCGGCCAACTTGCTATTTTCATTGTTTTCTAGGCCAAATTAAAAACATTAGGAAAAAAACTGTATTGTGATTTATAGACTTTCTACAGCATAGCATGATCCCCGATTTGTCTGCAAATTCTTGGCTGTTTTTACGAGGTTCTAAGTTTAGTTTTCCCTGCTACTCTAAAACTTGACATTTTCAAAGCACTTAGTTAAGTAGTTACTTGTAAATATTTGATCCGATGCAAAAAAAGTAAGTCCAGGAAAAGTTAATTTTCAAAATATGACACGGAAATAGCAAATACATGATTGACAATGTTTATGCGACGAACTTTAACTCTGGTGACGCACTAGGCAAGAATTAGCGAGTTTCATCGCAATCACAATGGCAACACGACAGTATTATTATATGACTAAAATAAGTATGTACGCAAATCAGATGAAACTCAATCTAAACTTTTGATATAACGAGACCGACGTCAAATGAAATGACTTGGCGCTGTGCAGTTCTCGTACTAGAACATGCTTTCCAACAACAGCAAAAGCAAAGCGACGGCAAGCGACCGAGTTGCTATCGTGGTTTTTGTTGGGAATTGGGAAACTCACAAATTATTGCCTGGGATATCAAGCTTTATGATTCGCTTATTTTCATTTTCAGAAATTCTTAAAGATTTAAATGATGAAGTTAAAGAATTACAAGAATTTGCGAAACTTCTTGATAACGATAATAAAGGTATGGATTTGAAAGTAGAAATACTTTACATTTCAATTTTGCGCAAGGTATCTCCATAGTTTCCATCAAATAGCTTACTTGGTAGAATGCTCATACTGTAGTGTAAGGCTGGATTTACATTAACATTCAATATTCTGTAACATGTTGGACTTAATGTTTAATAAATGTTTAAAGGAAATTATTTAAAAGAGAGATTCATTCACCATCCTGTCCAAACAAAGTCTGCATGTCAGATCTGTTCAAGTGAGCATTACTGAAAAGAATTCTACCCATTTGGCACCATCTCAGCGCATGAGTAGAACAGTAAAATCTGTGAGGTAAATAATTGGCGTGGCGCCCTCGTCTTGTAAAGTGCGATCTGTAAAAGGAATTGTCAGCAATTGTCAGCCGGTTTACAGATTTCATGATATTAATTGTCGAATTTTTATATGAATCATAAAATTAAAGAGAAACCTATCAAATTTCATAGCAAAAGAAATTGTTTTGTTTTTAAAGAGAAAACTTTGTACCTGTAATTTTTATACACACAGAATACTTTTTAACACTTACAAAGAAGCAGGAGAATCATGATATAGTACTCTGTAGCATATGTACATACGCAGACCTTTCATTACTTTAGTAAGACCACCGGATGAAACAGACATTGATGCAGCTGCCGGTATGTAATGAGCCGAGCTCATTAGCCTTTTTGAGCAAGATTTGGCCCGACACTATTGGTCAAACATTGACATTATAACGTGTGCTGAGCAAAATTGTGGAGTTTGGCATTCTCGACATTTGACCTTTGATTTAAGTTCTAGGAACAAATGAAGAGATTGATCTTGATGATGAGGAAAAAGAAAATAAAGAAAGAGACAACGACAAAAGTGAGTTTCTTTTCATTAGAAGAGTTACTTTAAATGAGAAAATTTATACTCTTCAATTTGGAATTGAAAAATATATACACATATCTTTCATTACTTTAGTACATACACATATCTTTCATTACTTTAGTAAGGCCACCGGATGAAACAGATATTGATGCAGCTGCCGGTATGTAATATACATCACATTATACTTAGTCTGAGAGACAAACAGAAGGTATGGGTTTCCCACGTAATGTCTCTCCTATTAATTTATTAACTATATTACCACCACCATGCTTAGCCGAGCTAAACAGCATTTTTGAGCAATGTTTGGCGCAGCACTGTTGGTCAAACATTGGTTTTATAACGTGTGCTGAAGAAAATTATGGAGTTTGGCATTCTCGACATTTGATTTTTGATTTATGATTTAGGAACAAATGAAGAGATTGATCTTGATGATGAGGAAAAATATGAAGTAGAAGATATAGAAGGAGACAAGGACAAAAGTGAGCTTCTTTTGAGTAGGATGTTATTTCTATTCCGAGAGATGGGGAGAGGCTACTGCCGTAGCGTTGTAGCATTTAAAGAAGGCTCAATGAAGAATTCCCTTAGAATTCCCTTTTGGTCAAGTCGTAAAATCCTACCAAATACGGTCCAGTATAATACGTATAATCTTCCATAGCGTTATCCACGATGTGTTTCTAGTCCCTCCCAATATTTTTGATAGACTTTTTGAAGTTCGTTTAAATTTTCGAGCAAGGATGCAAGAAAAAGTTTACTATAGGTCCTTAAAATCGTCTGATATTTCTGAAGAAAAAAAATTAAAAAACGAGTCCTTCTTAAGATTTTGGTTTTTGAGCATTGGACCTGTGACAAAAAGTCTCTCAAATCTTTTTATTACCGTGAATAAGTCAGAGAAGGACAGTAGAGAGTTTTTAGGTTGCAGCAGATAATTGCCCGAAAAATCGGTGATTTCACATTATTTTTGTACTTTGGAAAAAAGATTTGCAAAAATCTTACCAAGAATGCAATTTTTTCCAGGGGGACAAAATTAACCGTTTTTTTTTTCAGCGGGAAAAATTTTTAGGGAATTTATTTCTTTCTGCTGAGGGTTCCCCATCGAGGCAGTGATACGGTGGTGTTGTTCTATTGTGAAACTTTAATTTGAATAACGTTTTTATAAAGATAATTTAATGTCCAGTAGAACCTTACGGCAAAAGTGGAGTTCCATTAAAAGTTTCAGATATGTTTGAAAAACCAAAATAATTTTTGTGAACATGCGTGAAATATACAAATCAAAACACTACAAATAACAAAAAAAAACTGCCTGTAGCAGGCTTTTGGGTTAACCAGAATAAATGTGACATTATGTATTTGTCACTTTTAAATTCAGCAATTGAATAAAACGAAGTTGGACTACTTGGGAATGTGTCCAAGGGTGAGTGAAACAAGGGTGCAATGGTATGTCATTCAAAACTTAAAATTTATGTAACATCATATTTATAACAAAATTATCTGTTTTTGAAATTTCAGCGATGACAGAGACGGAGATCAACGAAATGATGGGTAAGAAAGTTCAGTTGAATAAGCTAATCGGCAAAAATGCTTCTGTGGAGGAGTCGCCACAAATCAGATAAACCCTTTCTTCGACATTTCTTCATGGTTATGCCAAGTGCGAAAGAATATTTTATAAAGTCTTCCTGCTAAAAAAAATGCTAGGCAAACTTTCGAGAGCTTCAAAATTTCAACTCATCAATTTTGAAATCTTTTATGAAAAATACAGAGCGACCAAGCGAGTCACTTTCATACAAACAGCAGGACCCGAACGCAACATGTTTTTGTTGGCCGCCTTCACTTTATCATTTTGGGTATTTTTTTTCCTCTTTCTGAAGAAACTAACAATAATTTTGAGAATGATAATACAACAAAAATAAATGTGAAATAATAAAAAACAAAATACGTTAAATTAAGTTAAATTAGAGTAATCATAGGAAAACTGCAATAATACCAATTAAAACCGCCAAAATGTTTGAGATCCGAAAGTTCTTGTGACATTTCAACTTCGCGAAAATCTTCCAGCCATTGTTTTTTTCGATTAAAACACTTAACCTTTTCCCTTATTGTTCTTCGACTGAAATTGGCAAAGAAACGTTAACTTCTGTTTTCGAAATAGGTTATGAAGGCGACGTACGAGATGATAATGAATGATGAGCAAAAGAAACGTGGAGTTGGAACTTCTGTTAGATTATGGTTGGTTAATGGCAATATCGATATTCCATATGAAATTGATGCAAGCAGTAAGTCTTTTTTGTTTTAGGCCCTTTTAAGGTCGAAAAATTATAGCTGGGTATCTAGTAAATTATAGATAGGAAGGCAGTGTTGGATCAAACTTTACAATTTAATTACTTGTCAGTCACAAGAATTTTATCAAAAGTCAACCACTACTGACCTCATTTATATGTTCAGTTTGAGCAGGTTTTGGATAACACTAAGAATTTATTTTGTCGGTACATAAAAAACAATCTAGAATCCTCAATATATATAAAAAAAAATAACCTAAAAAAGATAAATCAGGGATAAGCAGTAACGCATTTTTACTTTTACTTCCATGAAGACCGCAAGCCTTATTTCAGGTTTTAGAAAGATTTTTTTGCCGTCATAACATGTAAAGGCTTCACGTAACAAGACTTCTTTTAGCAATACATGAATTCCCGCAATTTCGGCACATCATAGTTGCCTACTAGATATGGTAATGGAAGATTGATGTTTATTTATGTCCTAAGATAAGCAAAATCTGCAGATATTATAGTATATAAAAGAAAAAATATGCAGGGTTTTTTAGCCGAAACTACTTCTGGAAATAAAACGTTTTACTTTTTACGAGCAAAGCGAGGACATCAATCTCTTTATAAGTATAGGCAGCGTCTCTATAAACTATCTTTTTATATGTTGTTTTAGTTGCTGATAATGATCAAACAAAAGTTCGACGACATATCAGTGAAATGAACGCTGCCATCAAATGTAATGCGAATGCTTGGAGACCAAGGACTGCTGCCGACAAACATTACGTCAGATTTCGAAATGGCGGAGGGTAAGCAGCCAACGCCCATTGGGCTGTAAAAATTGTTACAAGAAGTTGTTCAGCTTCCTATAATAGACCTTTTCCAAATTTATTTTTACCCAGTGGACAAATCGTGGAAAAACTCATGTGGAGGAGTGTTTTTCACTCAAACGCCACGCATATTAATTTTGCCCACTGGGTTGTAGAGCTTTTTGTCGTTTTATACCGTTTTCTATGATGACAAAACTTTTCAAAGGCAATTACACAATAATACACATCTCTTTTAGACCACCTTCTCATTTGAAACCGTATGAAAAACAAGGCTTAACTGTACAAAAAATAAACTCGGAAATCGTTTATTTCCAATTTTGGAAAAAAAGGGCTGGCGATAAAGTTTTGGGAAAAGTCTAACGTTTGCCAATTTCGTGATTCTTTATAGGATGAACCTTCACGGGAATAAACTGGGGAGAAGTCTAACATTTGCCAAGTGACTAAATTGTTGCGGATTTCGCGATTTGAATATCTCGGATGATTTTAAATTTTCAAAGATTATTAAAAAAAATCATGGAAAGAAGGACACGGATATATACTATAAATTCCAAAAATCTCTTCTGATTCTTCCTTTAACCTTTGTTGAATCCAGGTTGCGCCTTTCACGCTCCCCTTTACGAGTCTATACTTATTGAAAGTTTACAATTGTGGTTTTGACTTTAGTCTGTGACGACCACATTATGAATGAGTGAATGATTTGATCATTTATCCAGGATAGTTTATACTACTTCTTAACCCAGGATACCCTATGACAACTTGTGTTTGATAATACTATGGAAATTATATTTTAGTCAAGTAATGAATGAATGATTTGATTACTTATCAAGGATAGTTTTTACTACTTCTTTACTACCCAGGATAGCCTCTGCAGTTTTCCATTTGCTATCATCAGTGTAGTGTTATCCTTTCATATAAATACCACATGGGAACATATAGAATTAACAGTGATTGACAAAGTTCACTACCAAAAGCCTCGCAAAACATTCAAACTACTACCAACTGTTTGGCGTAAAAAATAAGTATTTAAGAAATTGTGATTTTCAATACAGCTATTAACCCTGTTATACCCGTGGGGGAGGGGGGCTTTTTTGCCCGCGGTATTTGTTTTTAATAACTCCAAAATTACTTATGTTATGAACTGTAAACTTTGTAGCAATTAACAAAAACCTATTTTCTGGAAAATTTGAAGTAATTATGTCAAACGCATCAGTGCAACCTTATCCAATACAAAATAGTCATAACTTAAACTACTAAAAACTTACGATAAGATAATGATATCAATTTGAAACTTTTTCATTAAAAGAATCATGCAAATGCAGAAAAGATTTTGATGACGTCATAATGAGAAAATGGCGGTGGAGCCAACTTGTGATGGTTTTGGCGCGTCATAGTGCGTCAGGACTTAATATTCATGAAAATGTGATAACATTATTACAAAGGCCTTTTTTTTACTTTCAAAAAATCAAAACTGAGTAGAAGAGAATATAGCTCTGTAAAGAAAGGTACCTTTTTTCAAAATCTGCACTTGTGATGTCGTCATCAGGTAACCGTGTCAGCCATTGTTTATTCAACATGATTTTTTTAGTTGTATTATTGAGTGCTATCTCCATACCAAATTTCAAGTTTCTAGCATAAATAAGCCAATCTTGAGTTATGGCCGCGGGCAAAAAAAGCCCCCTTCCCTGGGGGTACAAAAACTTTCCAAAAATCCTGGGTACAATAGGGTTAAATAAAATGTCATAAAAAAATGCGTTTTTCAAACTGATGGCTTAAGCTTTATTTTGAAAAAAAACTAAAAATAATTAACGATAACGATCCCTTTTTTGCCGAGGAACTAAAATATGCCAAAGGACATTTTGTTGAGCTTGTATGATTTCATTCTTTCAGATGTTCCAGTTTTCTTGGTATAGTAAAGTTATCAAAATACAATGACGAAAACGATTCATCTAAAACATATCAACCGATAACTTTAGCATCTGGTTGTATTCGATTTAACGAAGGTATTAATACAGGGGAATCCACAGTGTGAAATTCTACCGAATACGGTCCCGTGTCTCTATAGAGCAGACACCATATCGAGCACCCTTTAAAGCAGATACCTCCCTAAGACGGACAGTAAGTCAAGGAACGGAACGAGATGATTTAAAACTAAAGAAAAGATTCCTATAAACGGATTTCATGTGATGTCATATGTTTTTGTAGGCCTTACTTGCCTCAAACAAACTCCTTTAGAATGTTGAGTCATAAAGACAAATTGCCCCCACTTTTGCCCCCATATTTGTCTTGTTAATTCTGTTTATTATAAGGAAACTTTAAAAAATAAACAAAGCACACCAAAACATGCCGAAATCCATCTATAAAACGGACATCTCCCTAAAGCGAACACATTTTTTTGCATCGATGGTGTCCGTTTTTCACTGTAAAATGTACTTATGCCTTTTGCCCTAACGCTGTTTCATTCTTGTCTGTTCATTGTTACTTTCGGCAGCCGTCTCAATAGGCAGACTGATTCCTCTAGGGTTAGGTCTAGACAAGTTCCATTTAGCTGGATTCAATGTACGTTAAGGGAATCTGCCAGAGCGAAGCTTTCCACTAAACAAACGTAAACGTTTTTATTTATATACCTTACTCCAAGTCACGGGTAACCACCGCGCACCCGCCCCCCCCCCCCCCCCTTATTACCTTGATACTCTGTATATTTTACCCTCGCTGTTTTTCAATACTATGCATATGTTACCATTGCTGTTTTGTTGGAATTCACTTATAGTTTAATTTTTTTTCTTGATTTTCAAAATACTTTATTAGATACTGTGTTGTTAAAAATTAAAATAGGGTTAAGGTTTTCGCCGGTTTTTTCACAAATACCTTTTTTTCTGTAAAAGTTAAGAACTTTAAACTTTGTGGGCATACTTAAAAGTTATTTGGAAAGATAACTGAACAAAAATCCAAGATGTTGCTGTGATACATTGCTATAGCAACCATTTTGAGTTCAGGTAGGAAAAAGTTTTTATAAGAAAAGCAAAGCTTAATTGTCAATAAGTATCTAAGTACTAATGATAGTAATGACACGTTCAAACATAGAATGAAGTTAGACAAGGAAAAATAGCTTTTAAAAATTTCCTCAAAATGGTAACCATGTTTTACTAATTTTACAGAATTTTGACTGTTTCGAGGGCAATTTAGGGCAAATCTTATAAACTTTTGCTAAAAACAGGAAAATATGTTAAATCCTACTGTATGACCAGAAAATATATAAAATTCCATAGCATAACCTTCCA
The DNA here is from genome assembly GCA_032270445.1 of Darlingtonia californica. NCBI lineage: Eukaryota > Viridiplantae > Streptophyta > Magnoliopsida > Ericales > Sarraceniaceae > Darlingtonia > Darlingtonia californica. The sequence continues at coordinate 11,849 of JAUBWS010086408.1, read as the reverse complement.
GAATCTGAAATCATAACTTAAAAATAATTTTTTGTTCAAAAGCTATCAATCATTTTCTCGTAAATTTAGTGACATTTTCAAAAAATTCTTATAAAAATTACAAAATTCAAATTTTGGACTGTAGTTAGATGACACAAAAGTAATTCAAATGACTAAATCAAAATGGTAGTAAATGCAATGTTGTCATAATTGATGACGTCATCGTTTTTGAAAATTTTTGATCATTTCTAGGGCAATGATGCACCAAAAATATTTATTTTTGTAAAATAAGTACCTTAAAATCCTTAAATTTCAGCATTTATTGAAATATATGGTGACGTCAAAGCATAGTGGCAGCCATTTTGAATTTTTTTTTTATGGAGCTGTAGATTTTATAACAAGCTATATTCCTGCCAAGTTTTATTGCTCTAGCTTATTTAGATCAGGATTTATGAAGGGGGGGGGGGGCACAAAGCCCCCCTTCGGATTTTGCAGTGAGCAAAAAGCCCGGGTCAAAAAGGGTTAAAAGAAGTTGGATAGATCAACGACATATACCTAAGTCATAATACGTATTAAGGTACCGCTTTGTGGTTTTCTGATACCTCCGGTTGTTATATTCTAGTATTCTAGTTAATTTTCTGAATCCCTGCATACTAAGACCCTCTTTGTTACTCGGGACGAAATTTTGTTGATACAAAATTTGTTGTCTGAAAAATTATTTTGTCATCCAATAAAAAATAGTAATATTACCCAAAAATATGAATGTTAAGATTCACTTAGTTCTCATACTAAATTAAGCTCTCTTAAAATATGATTTTTTTACTTTCGTCCTATATTTTTTTGCCGATCAGGTATGAATGATGCAATAAGTAAATATGTTTTTGTTGTATTTATAGGAACTGTTCTTCATGAAATGCTTCATTGTATGGGTTTCAGCCATGAACAATCAAGAAGTGACAGAGATAAATTTGTTACCATCAACTTAGCAAATATTCAGACTGGTAACTTTTATTATCTCCAAATTCAAGCTTAGTCTATCGAAAAAACCGTTTAACACATTTTTTTATCCTGCACATTGTCTAGTGGTAGACGTCCAAAGATCAGTAATTTGGTAGAGTAGAAACTATCAACATAGAAAACTTTATACAATTTTTATAAAGATACCAGGCTTTGGCTCTTTTTCATATTGTTCCCATAACACTATTGTTATGGCAGTAATAGCTACTGCGCATACTCCATATTTTAGAATTTTGACAAACTGGGTCTTGGACGCCTGCAGTAGATCAAGTGTAAAAAAACCTTGGATTGGTATATCATATAGACTAAATTCTCGTTTTTAATAATATTTGCGATAATGTCCAAATCTTATGTGATTAGTTGTTAACATTATAACAATTTTAACAGTTTAGATGTTAACATTATAACACTTTTGACAGTTTAGTTATTAACATTGTAACAATTTTGACAGTTTAATTTTAGATTATAGATCAAGTATAAACGGTATCGTGGTGTGCAGAAAAGATTACATGATATCTTATTTGTGTTGGTTTCTCTCATAATGGTGGCAAAAACATTACTTTATATGCCGGAACTAACCAATGGGATAAAAAGTTTCTATGACTTAATGATTTGGCCGTTGTCATGAGAGGGATTAAAGCAAACAAAATATTACGTAACATTTTCCACGCAACACGAAATGGTCTATCCATACAAATAGCCATGAAAATGACCCGAAGTAGGAACCTCCGAAAATGTCTATCCAATGACAAATTTAAGTAGCATTTTCCAGTCGCACTACATTGAAAGAAATCCCGGTTTCAATCCTTCGTTCCTGGTCATGTTGAGTTGTTCTGACGTAAAAAAATACATTCATAAGTATAGTTTGGCTGACTTAAAAACTGTTACTTGTACAATTTTCTGGTCTGAATTCGAATTCGGCATCATATATGTCTTTCTGTGGACTCTCTTGGAAACATCCAACCAGCCCTCAAATGGGTTAAGATGATTAAGGTTATCCGCAATAAATATCAGTATATATCACTATCTCAGTACTTTATCGATCTATTTTAATGTTCGCTAATAAATCAATTCAAAAATTTTCTCGAGATAAATTTTTACAAATCGTTCTTCACCAATGAATTTTAACAAAAAACTGTTAACAGGGTTAAGAATTAACTATTAACTTTTTGACTTTAAAGTATATTTGAAGTATTTATATTCTTTTTTTTTAAATAAAATTTTTCTTAGATACGACAAACTTTTGCAAAAAATGCCAAATATTGCAAATGCCGTGAAACTTTCTGTCGACAAAGCCATGACTTTCAGGCTAATTTTATGAAGATTGTTTTACGCCGAAGCCCCTTTTTCCTTTGAAACTTAAGTCAATTCATTTTTTTCTATTTTCAGGTCGTGAAAATAACTTCAGAAAAATGAGCAGTATGGTTCCAGAAAGTTTGATTACGGTAAATACTTTTATTTTTAAGATTTACTCGACAAAATAGCAACTAATTTCAAGTCTGTACCTAAGGTCATCGAGTGCCCCTTTCATGTTTTGCATTTCGTATAGCATTACTTTTTAAAAAAAGTTAAGCAAATTGTATTTGAATATGACTCAATTTCACTAGTCCTACACACAATAGTGAAGTCTGCAACAATCTATCCCAAGTATAGGTTAACCATATTCGGTATAGGGCTAAAATTTGTCAAATATCTTCCGAAACAATTAGCGCAGCCTTTTGAAATTTACAAATAATATCTATCTATTTCACACATTTCCGAAAACAATTACAATCATAAATCAAATCATTGGATAGTTATGCTCAAAATGAGGTTGTAAGGTTTAAAATTTGGTTTTAAAAGGGGTTTTAAAAATAAAAAACATTTTAAATTTGTGAAATGAAATAACTTTTGATAGAGAAATGATATCACAATGAAACTTTCTATACGTACTAACATTAATAAACTAAATTTGCTGACATCAACAAAAATTTTAATGACGTCAGAAATTTAAGATGGCGCGCAAAACAAGAAAAATAAGTTTTTGAATTTCTTGGCGCGTTATACTGGGTTAGGACTAACTTTCTTTTTAATTTGATGGTTTACCCACGAAAATAAATCCATTTGGCTATTCAGAAATCAAACAAAACCGAAATATCTCTTTTATATAGAGTTTTACGGTTTCTGTGATGACGATGACGTGATGACGTCATGAACAACAATAGTAGCCATTTTGAATTTAATATGATTTTCTTGCTACTCTTATGAAGTGGTACTTCCCTACCAAATTTGGTGACTGCAGCATGCTTAGTTGTCAAGACAAATGGGGGGGGGGGGGGGGGGGGGGGGGGGG
>JAUBWS010086397.1:0-11981 GCA_032270445.1 Darlingtonia californica | reverse complement strand
CCCCCCCCCCCCCCCCCCCCCCCCCCCCCCCCCCCCCCCCCCCCCCCCCCCCCCCCCCCCCCCCCCCCCCCCAGTGCAGATTTCAAACACGAAAATGAAAGAAGATACTTTTATCTTTCCAACAAAGCTAGTTTGACCTTCTGAAACGATTTAGTTTAGAAGTTAAGTTTAAAGTTTGAAAAAAGTTTTAATATAGGAATTTTTTTTTTCTTTTCTTTGTAGTGAAAGGGTTAACGGGACATTTTTGAATGTTCTCCTCCAAGGTCAAAGATCTTTTCTATTTTTGATGAACCCCCATGAAGTTGCTTCAAAAGTTTAGAAGGTCTGCAACGAATTGTTGTGTCTTTATCATACCTTGATTGATTATCCCCCAATTGAACAACAATTTAGTCTATTATAAATTTACCATCTTTTTATGAAAACAACCGATTAGTTAGGAATTACATCAGATTTGTTTCTTAAACGTTACAAATCAAATCAATCCTCGATTGCTTTATTGCTCATTAAACACGCGACACTCCGTCTTGAGTAGCATGTCGGAGAATACGTGTGTATTCGTAACAGGCACGGTAGTTAGAACGGTTTTCACTCGACGTTTCGTTAGTGGATAATTGTATTGTATTGTGGAGCTAATGATAAGTAACAAAGTTTCCAATAGTTGTTTTGTACAAATATAAGTGTGGGTAGTGGGTAGTTGGTTTGATTTAGAAACTTTTCAAAAAATTAATAATGGGGGGAATTGGAATAATGGGGCAGAGGTAATGACGGAAAACCTTTTTTTGGTACAAATATGATAAAGAAAGAATAAAATGATGTCATATACTTCAGGTTCACAAGTTTTGGAAGTTGGAAAATTTTTCAAAAATTAATAATTGGGGGGGGGGGGGGGGGACGAGTAGTCGGTTCTCCAGAGTAACTTTACACATGTGGTCATTTTATTACAAATAGTGTTTTAGAAAGAGGAAGAAGAAATCAGCGAAGAAGGTGGTTGGGTTGCTGGTTGTGAATTTGCAACGAAGGGAAATTTTTATCAAAAATCTTGCCAAAAAACAGAAATGTCAAAGTAAATAGTAGAATTTCAAAGCAGAATTCTGAAAAACTATTTATTTCTGTAGTTACCGAGGATTTCCCTTTGTAGTAATTATCGCAAAGTGCTACTTTACTGGGGCTTCTCAAAAATGCTGACATTAGCAAATCGGTAATCATGTCAGCATTTTGCGACCTGTTTTGGTATGTTTATGATGAAGAGTTTGTCTACCAAGTTTCTTTCCAATGGCTTTCTTCCATCAGGAATGATCGAAGGTGCGGGGGAGGGAATGGGATCAAAACACCGGATATTAATGAGGCTATAATGTAGCAATTATTATTAGATTATTTCGACTTTTATTTTAGGATTAGAAATACATATACAAGAAACTGCACGCGACGCAATCTGCAAAGATGTTCAAACAAGGAAATAAACAAGAAATGTTAATTTCTCGCCCTGAGGTAAAGAGAACTTCATTGTCATCCATGGTTGCGAGTGCATAGGAAACGGTGATTCTATACAACCCCAAGCTTTTCAATAACAGTTGATATATCTTAACAGCTTCTTGTTTGGCTGAACATGTAGCAGTGGTTTTAAATACCTTAGCGTATTCCTTAGATGAAAATAAATGTGTGATTTTAGTATGCATTAAAAATTAGCCGAGAGAGCTTTGTAAGTTCGAAAATGTAAAATAGTAACCTATTGATATATAGGTTGTAATTAATGAATTACGTAGGACGATAGCCATCTGGAGTATATACAATAACGATATAAGTTAGGAAGATTGATTTTTTTAATCAGTCTGCGGTAGAGATCAAAGTAATTATCGTCAAATATCAGACATTTCTTGTAATAACTCTGGCATTGAAATGTAAATTTCATTGAACGTCTGACCTATTAGATTTAGATTTTTTCACTCGCGATTCTGCTCTAGTAACGGAAAGGGCGGGAAGGTTAATCAAACTATAGAGAATTTGGGTATGTGCCGCTCTTCAGGATAGTTCAGCAAGATTCAACCCAAACAGTGTAGATCCAAAGTGATGGAAAATTTCATATGTGACAAAAATTTGGGCCGACGAAATAGTTCTTAGCACCTTATTTAGAAATTCTTAAATCTTTCCTTGTTTTGATGTCCATTTTATGTCACGCAGCTGATGTGTGACTTTAATGGGTAATTGATAAGTCAAATAAGATAACGTAAAGAAGTACGCAAAATTGTAAAGAAGCAGGCAAAGGTTTTCTTTAACCCTCATCCGCGAAATTTGATTGCGTCTTTGTTTATTGTTTTCTAAGTAATTTTCAAGCGATTCGAAGCTCAGTAAGTAGAGCACTAATCCTGCGATCGAAAGGTTCCTAGTTCTACAGATCTGTTCCTAGTTCAACCTGCATTGACAAAACGCGTGAGTACAGTAATCCTTGAGCACTGTGGACTGAAGGTTAATCTCACCACTATTTCCGAGTAATGCAACTGCATTATTAGTACTGGCTGGTTCCATCGTCAAGGCTGTTTTTCTCAATAATAGGAACAGTAAAAGGGACCAAGAAAAAATATACAGGGAAGAAGTAGAAAATGTCCGACTCAGCGAATGTTCAAGTTTTCTGAAATGTTTTCTAGGAGTTAAATCCTCTGAAGTGAAGAGAACCAAAGTAGTGGTCACACTTAGCAAACTCAAACGTTTGTATAAAGTCCCACTTACCCGGGGTCCCACCAGGGTCCCTCTTGTAGAAAGTCCACTTTATTTTCACTACACATTTTTACAATCATCTTTTCAGCCTCCAGTAAAGACCAGTGTATTAGTGGCAACCCGTACAATCACCTCAATATATATGCTTCTGTCTGCCATCTCTATACATATGGCTCTGGCTTTTCGGCCTTGGAGACAAGAATGGCTAGGGAAGCCTAAAAACTTACTTGAATACTCAGTATGGCATGTATGCAGGTCGACACCGAAAGGTACAAAGTGTTATGAAGGCGAACTAGACAATGCACCAGGTATGTACATACAAAGGGCTTTTCCAGAAAAAAATTGCTCACCCTATGTTGAGGATATGGACTTACATGGAACATATCATAACCCCCTGGATGTCCAAAAATAGTAACTCAACCCCCTGGATTTGTTCTTTTTTTGCATTGAGTCCCCCTGGACATCCACTCTTTTGTCAATTTTTACAGGTGAGATCCCCTTTTCATAAAGCACCACCCCCTTAACGTCCGCAATTTGTGACAGAGAGCTCCCCGTGGACGTCCCAATATCTTCAACATAGGGTACAAAGTTTTTTCCAAGAAAAGCCCAATATGTATGAAAGTATGCGTCTCGTGAAGTCTTTAACAAATGCAGGTGACATTCAAAAGGACGGCTTTAAAACATTCAAAACATTCAACAGTGTTTTTCCCGCGGCCAAAATGCTTTTTGATAACTCAAAAAATACTAACACTATGAATTTGAAACTTTAAAAAATTAATAAAAACTTATTAGACACATTTTCTGAAAATTTAAAGTAATTATCTCAAATACGACATTAGTTATGCGCAATTACGTAACACATCAAGGTGTCATTTTGCAACTTTTTCCAATACAAAATGGTCAGGACTTCAACTACAAATAACTTTTGGTAGGAAAATTGTATTAACTTGAAACTTTTACAGTTTGTTCACTTCATTGAAAAAATTATGCTGAATTCCAAAAAAAATATGATCACGTAATTTTTTCAAAATGACAGCGGGGTAAATTTGTGGCGATTTTGGTGCCCCTTTGTGCCTTAGAACTTAACTTTTATGAAAATTTGATAAAATATTCAGAAAGAACTTTTTTTTGACATTCAGAAAATCTAAACAGAATTGAAAAATGTCAATTCCTTCAGGAGATATGGTTCTGTAAAGAAAGGTATCTATACTCACAAAACTGGCATTTGTGATAACGTCATCACAACCATTGTTTATTTGGCTACCTCCATACCAAATTTCAAGTTTCTAGCATAAGCCAATCTGGAGTTATAGCCGCGGGCAAGAAAAGCACCCCCTCTTAGGGCTACAAAAACCTTAAAAAGTCTGGTTATGGTAAGGTTAAATGCGTATTTAAGATATTCAGTGCACTCAAAACATTTTGAAAGCCTTGCGAAAGGTTGCGAGGAGCTTTTTTTGCATGAAAAAGCGTGTAAGTAGATAAATTTGTATTTCTGTTTCAGGTTGGTTTTTATGCTTTCGTTGGTTCCTGATGCTAGCCGTATTTTCACAATATATTGCTGCTCTGTTCACCATGGTGTCAACGGCTATAACAAAAAACGCAACAAATCGGCAATTCTGGATACCAGCGTTCATGAGTTTGTCGTCAGGTAAGACTGTAGTAAAAACAATTCTTCTTTTTTAATATCCTTCATTATTTTTTTTTCACCTATTTTCGAAAAATTTCAGTCATTTACACTTTCTTCTTTTTATAAGAATCCTTTTTATAAGAATAACGAGGCTCAAAATCGTCAAAAATCAAGAATATCATAAGAATCATGCCTAGGCTTAAATTCAAAACTTTTCATAAAAAATAGGCTTTTTGGAAAATTGTGTCATCAATTGCGATTGAAAACACAATATTAATTATTGAAGCTGATTTATGTAAGAAAAATTAAGAATAATTTAAGAATATTTAAAGGTCAATTTGGTCGAAATCTTAAGAATCACAAAGCTCAGGTCTGATTTATGTAATGCTTATAAAAAAAAAGTGTAATCATATTGAGTTTGTTGATTCAAAACAAATTGACTACCCTCTAAATTAAGAAATATATTATTAAAAGAATCTACATCTGTCGTGCTAAATCCCACAGTTACGTCTTTATTTTTAGCTCTTATGATTTTAATTGCTATGTTGGTTTTGACTGTATACAAGGAATTCGAATTTATTGAAAACGCCCGCTTATATCGTATGGGGTGGAAAATGGATGAACCGGATGTAGAAGATAAATGGGCGTGGCCATACTATCTAACATGGTGTAATTTTGGTATTTGTATGATTGGATTCTTTATCTGCCTGTTCACTCATTTCAAAGATACTAAATGGACTAGGTATATAGCTATGGAAGGTATGCGACACAGAGCGGAAAACATGATGAGGTAACTCAGCTATGTTGCTGTATCTACCAACAAGGCAGAAAAGTATATGTGACATTTTAAGGTGATGGTTAAAAAAAATGAAGAAATTAAACTTCTGGCAATCATTTATATTGGGAATGGTTGATTCTATTGAACTATGATTCAAACTCATAAACATCACAATAATCGCAATATAGATAGATAATATAGACAATTTAAATGGGAAATATCCCAGCTATATTTATGACTTATTTCAAATATCCAAAGGAAATCTGCAATGAATTCAACCAATCGTCTACTTATTGCTTGATAATTTTGAAGATCGGCATTCTGAAACGGTTTAGCTTGCTAATTGCGTGTGTAGTTTTAACGTTAAAAATCCTAAGCAATAAAAAGTTATACTCAAGAAAAGCTTTGGAATACAAAAGGGGTGGGTGATAGCTCCATTTTGATTTCATTTTAAGAGAGGAGCCGTCGAGCTTCTTTTCCCTCGTGGCTGATTGAAGTTGCACATATCTCTTTGATGCAAAATTACGCATAAAATTTGCAAAGCTTTGTCAAGGTTTGATGGCACTGAGACTGGATCATAGGATCCATAGTTTCTTAAAACTGTAGTGTCAACAGTGCCCAAAAGCATAGTTGAATTAATTTGACCGAGGAAAGCGTTCGAATAGGCTCCAAATTTTGTCAAGTTCTGAAGTTATTTACAAGAAGTTCTGAAGTTATTTACAAGAGAGCTATCGATTGGTTTATTTTAATGATCATTTAATAGTCGTTCTTTAGAAAGTTATTAGTAGCATTTTATTGTCTTTTATTGAATCAACAAATCCAATCATATGAAAGCTTCTAAAAACTCCAGCCAAACCCTAAATTTTGGCTCTGAAATAATGGAAAAAGGAAACGAGAAAAAGTTCTAGGGAGGGGAAAGGATTAAAATAAAGATGAATATACAAAATTATAGCATATTTATGTAATATTATTTTAAAGTCTAGATCGCAGAATAAAAATACGTATTTATGGTATTTTTACAGACACTGTTTGCGATATTACACTGGGGGTAGGATAATGAACTTTAGAGCAAGATTTAAAAAACACTTTGTAAAATATTATTTTAGCTAGCTCATATTCTAAGGGATTTATTTTTTATTCTATTTTTATTACATATTTTTGAATGTACATGTTTTTTCTTATTTTACGGTTGTATCATTTTTTGACGAAAAATGTTTTTTGAGATGTATAAAAGTTATTCGGATAACTAAAATTTTCCTTCACTTCTTTTCTTTTTCTTTGGCAACAAAACTATTCTTTGGAAAATTTGGACTTTATGTGAAAAGTCGGGTTGGGTTTCTTTGGTTAGATGCAACAATAAAATCCAGCAATGAAAGTCCAGAAAGTTGTTTGTATGCTTAATTTTTAACGCTAGATCTTATTCATTTAAATTTTTATCGAAAGCTGTAAATAGTCTTTTTTCGTCACTTTCCAGAAATTGTTAAAATCTTCATGATTAACCCTATTGATTGTTTCATATAGTCATACCGCGAGGAGAAATTTTCGCTGGTCAGCGATGATGGGTCAAAGAGTCCCTTTTTAGGTCAATTAAATAACGGATTCAATACCCTTAAAAAATTTTCAAGTGTATGTTGAGCCTGCTTAACATTGACGGTAAGACATTTAACCCTTTGAGCCCTAAGGACGCACATATACGTCCAAAATTGACCAAAAAATCACTGTGTCTTTGGGAGCCCATAACTTCTGAGCTAATCAGAATAAAAAGAGCTTTCTTTTGGTACCAAACATAGCTAGTTTATCTCATTCCAGTGTTCAGAAATTCAAGTCTAGAAAAAAAGCCAAGACTTATTTAGGGATAAATCCGTCTCAATGCTATCTTCAACGTAATCTAATTATAGTCTGATTTATTGTTTGTTTGTTTGCATATAAATAGGTCAGATAAACATAGGAATTAATCAGCATAATTCATCATTAAGATGGCAAATTAGTCTTGTCTGTCCGAAATATCTTTTTCTAAATTAAATAGCAAATAACGAGAACAATAGATGTCAAAAAATGGTTTATTACCTTTTCAATTAGCAATCATTTAGCCTATCATAGCGGGCGTTTACAATTTTTTTTGCCGTAAAAATTGACGTTTCATCTTGAACAATTTAAAGTTAAAACATACATTAAGGGTGTAAATTTTCGCGGTCATAAATTTTCGCGGAACAAATTTTCGCGGTTGACAGGGCCAAAATTCCTAAATTCGGGTGAAGTGCACTCGAATTTTGTCCTCACTTTTCCAGATTTATGAGGGGTGGACAAGGGTTAATTAGCAGTTATTTTAGTTAGAGTTAGTTTTTTTACCGTCCTGGACTCCTGGGTAAACACCTTCTTGACCCATGCATTCCTTGAAAAGTACTTTGTCATATATGGGTACAGTTAAGGTAGTTTTAGCTCAGCTCAAGTCAATCAGGTAACGAAGGCTTTGCGTGTGCCTACCAGCTATTTTAAAGATGTGATGTGCAGATCCGAAGCCATGGCAGGTGTTGAAGGCGGAGCCTCCCTGTGCCGCAAAGAGTCTTTGCTGTGTCGGAATCTCTACTTTACAAAGAATAATGAGTTTGTTACTGTTGATTATTCTTTTCAAATATTTTCAAGCGTAAGCCCAGTAAAAAATTGCTATTATCTTTATAGCATTTTATTAATTTGACTTTAGACGATCTCGTTCTTATGAGTAAGGAACAAAATTGATTGAATATCGAGATTCATAGTGGCGTAATTGTTTTTGTTTCTCATCGCTCTCTCGTTTGTAACTGCTAAGTTTCTTGTTTAAGAATCTTCACAATACGAGTACAGTATGAGAAAGTTCCCATTTTGGCTCAGTCGAGTTTTCTATAGAAACGTTTGTTATAAGTATTTGGAAGAACGACAAATCGAGACAATATTTTGCTTCCTTAATCAAACACTTATAACAAGCGTTTCTATAGAAGTATCGATTAAGTCGAAATGGGAACTTTCTCTATATGATATACGAAATGCTTTCGTGTAACAAAGGTACCGAAAATTTCATGATCTCATCAGTACGGTATTTAAAAAATGTGAAAAATTTGATTAATTCATTGTAGCGTGAATCCAAGACAAAGGCTTAAACACTTCTTTTGATGGTCTCCTGACATTGTCATGAAATTTACGAGATTTTGTTACATGAAAACACTATTTTTTGTAATTGGAAACACGTGTATTTGTGATGGAGCAATTAAAGGAAAGGTCCATTTTAAATATTGAAATGATTGTCCGTTTATTTGAGCATTCCTTAATTCTTTCATTTGTGATTGGGCAATTAAAGGAAAGGTCATTTTTAGATACTTGTTAATTAAGCTTAGTTTCTGACTGTCCAAAGATTGAATTTGCGATCGTCCGCTTATTTTAGTTTTCTTTAACTTGTGATAGAGCAATTAACAGAAAAGTAATTTTGAATACTTGTTAATGGAGCTTGGTTTTTGACTATCCAGAGAATTAATTTGCGGTTACTTAGATATGTGGTTTTAAAATTGCTTCACGTACTTTTTTTACATGCACAACCGCTCGCCTGTATATTTGGTCGTGATGAAGTATGCCATAAAAGCAAGATTTTTGACCCTGATTTGATTTAAGGATGGTATCTATTCATTGGTATTTTGTGTAGAGATGTAGCAGAGGCTTTTTAGTGACATCATACGTTTACGTCAGATCCTTTAATTTAAAAGAATTTAAAATTCATTTTTAAACACTTTTTAATTGAACTTGGCTTTTGACTAACAAGAGATTTAATTTGCGATTGATGAAATATGCGATGTTTAAATAGTTTCTCGTAATTTTTGACATGCAAAGTTGCTCGTTTTCATTTGCATGGTTGATTGCATTTTCAAAAGTTTAAATTTGATGTAAGGCTGGCTTTTGTTTTATTCACTGGTAGTTTGTGACGGTTGACAGAGAGGTGGGCATGTGGCTTGTATGTTAGTTTTGGCTGGCTCTTGGTGAGTAGGATCCTGGAGTATCCAACTTATCGGGAGTATACCGTATTGTATAAAACGTACAGTCGATTAGATCAACAAATAATATGATTTTGCAGCCAAATTTATTCGTTATTAATTGATGCTTTCTGTAGAGCCTAAAATCTAAAGGGATAGAAAAGACTGAGACTTGGATTAGAATAATTAATATTTTAAAACATTGCCTCTTAAATTCTTCAATGCAATTGTTATCAAGAAGAGCCTAAACAGGAGCCCTGAGTTCGACTCCCTTGAGAAGCTTTTGCGGTAATGAAAATTGACAATTACTGTTGATTTTGCATGGTGCCCTGAGGTGTTTCCAGAAAGGAAGTACTCTCATTCATTGATAACATTTCATAAGGAACTAAATAAGTCATCCTGGGTAACTAAATTTGCTACACACTGTCACTTCTGCATGGCGTCGTTACGCGTTTTGCTCATAGGAGGAGATAAACAAGTCAATTAGGTTGTTGACTCTACCTATCCCAGGCGCAAAGGCGGGGGGGGCTCTTTCGCCAGTGACCTAATAAATGCCTAAATAACTTCAGATTATAAAAAGTCAGTAACATGAAACTTTTCCCACCTTTACATAATTTTATTTAACATATTTTCTGAAAGTTTCAAGACAACAGCTTGATCATGTAGGTAATTATGCCCAATTTGTTGGAGTGAGGTGTAAGATGTTAATATCTTTTGGTACAAATGGCACTAGAAGTCAATTGTTAATATCTTTTGATAGAAAAATGATATGGACTGTAAAATTTCAGCATATATTAATTGTCATATTTGAATTATGATGACGTTATAAAAAGTCATGATCACGTCATATTTTCAAAATGGTGCGCCAAACGTGATTTTTTACTTTTTAGAAACTTTGGCGCGCTATAAAGCTCCAGGACACTATTTCCATAAAATATCATGCTTTATTCAAGAAAGTCCTTTTTAGTCTATTCAAGTATCAAAAACCTTTACTCAATCGAATTCTGGTTCTTAGAAAATTGGTACTAATTTTGTATTTTTTTGACATTTTTATGAAAATACCAATATGTACTGACGTCAGCAATTACCATGGTACTATATTGAAATTATTTTACTATTTTTAGAACCAAATTATGTAACACTGTTAACATGCAAAATTTCAATGTTTAGTATATGCTTTTCCTAAGACATTGGCAGATTTTCAAAAAAGCCCGCCTGGAATAGGGTTAAAAATCCATATTGCATTATTGTAATGCAAAAACAAAAATGGCATTTTTGATGAATTTTCACCTTTTCTCTTGGCTTGTGCGACCTATCCTAAATACCTTAGAAACGCCACTGCAAATGATGGTCATATTTCAAATTCAATTAGTACCATAACTTCCTATTACTTAAACTCAGTGCTGCGTTGATGGATTAGAGCAATTAATGAGTAATGTTGTTGTGGTAGCTTTTTATATACTAAGCTGCATTGATGAAGTTGTTAAAAATTGATTAATGCTCTGAGACGCTTATATAATACGTCATTATCTTTTTACACACACCAGTAAAATGTCAATGTAATTATATTAGAAACTATACGGAAAAATCTCAGTTCCTTTCTTTATCCTGACCGTATTCACAAAAGCCTTAACCCTAGACTAGCGAGCATCCCTTCATTGGAAGTGATTTTTATTGATTTTTGAATTCCAGGTTGGTTTTTCTTTTCTTTATTTTCGTAGTTTCGCTCAAATATTCTCCAACCAAAGAGATGTCTAAAAAATATTTCCCCGCTTAAATATTTGTCATGAATTTTAAACTTTTTTACAATCTTGGACTCCTAGATAGAGACGTAGGAGCTCCGTGACCCGTGCACTAGGCCTTACTCCTAACCTTGAATAAATTAATTAAGGTCTCCATTCAATAAAAAAATCAAGCCGAAAAGATTCCTAGAATGTCGAAAATTCTCAGCAAAGAAGTGATTAAGAGGTACATAAGATTTTTAAAACGTCACAAAGACATTTTTTAAATTTTTTGAATTTACTAGGATTTTGCAACACGACTACTTGGTAAAAACAACACGGCGGCCAGCATGTGTTCAGTGCCAAAGGCGGAAACTAAGTAAGAACTTTTGACTAAAAATAGTACTTGCACACTTCTTTATTTATGCAATCTTCAGTCCTAGACACTATTATTAGTCAATGTTAGACAGTTATGTCTCTTGTGTACAAATAAACAAACCACTAATTAGTAAACTAGTAGATTATTAACATTAGAATTTTATAAATTCTGATATCGTGTGTTTCTGAACGTACATATTTAGGGTGACTTTTTAGGTGATGATAATACCAGTCAAATTATAATTCAAAATCTGTCCTCTCTGAGTTGTCAGTACAGAATTTGAGTATACTCGTTGAAAAGTCTTCCATACAGTTGTTGAGAGCTTTCAGAGGATGTTTTCTCCTAAAAAGGTCTTGAAATTTCATGGTTATTAGGCCCTACCCACTGGAAAAAATTATTAAAAACCCTATGTGGAAAAGTGCTTTTTTTAACGAAGAAAACGCTCCTCCACATGGGTTTTTTCACGATTTTGCTCACTGGGTTGTCAAAACTTATTGGTTACATTTATATGGTCCAAGTACCTCAAGGACCGTTAGAAATGCATCTGACGCAGGTTTTCCACTTTCTAACTTTATAGGGCATCGCCTCAAATTAACTAAAAGTCTGCAAAAGAAGTGGGTTAATTAAACAAGCTCCTGGACTATGAGGGAAAATCGGATTTCAACAACTTGATAAGTGGATATACTCAAATAAAGAGGTTTCATAAACCACGAGTTACGAGTTGCGAGTTACGAGTTACGAGTTGCAATTAAAATCACGAGTTACGAGT
>JAUBWS010086386.1:0-11982 GCA_032270445.1 Darlingtonia californica | reverse complement strand
AGAATAAGGTTGTTTGAGTACAACAAATCTCATGTACTGGAATATAAATTAAAAGTATATTAAATAAATTTTCGGATCTTTTTTTGTCCGAGATTTCAAATAAATGTTTAGGCTGAGCTATAGCCATTTCAGATTCAATAGACTTTTGCACTAAAAAACGACGTGGCCTACAAATACAAAATAAACTGCATGAAAAGAAGTACAGGCTTGCATTACTGAAGCGAAGTTCGCACATGCAGGCTGTTTTTTTATAATTCTCTATATCTCTTTCCATTGCAATGAGCTCTTTTAATTACATCTACGTCTTATTAAGAGTGTAAGAGCCAGATTGAGAAAGATTTGGTATACAAAAGTGTTTTCGGTAATTTTAGACCACTTTTACATATGCTCCGAAATAAAAAAAGAATAACGCCTTGAAATTTGAGTCTGAATTTTTAGCAATCTCGAGATTGCAAAGGTTTTAGAAGGAACTGAATATACCAGATAAACGAGCTAGGCTTAAGAAACAATTCAAGCCTATAATCCTAGAGAGGTGTTATTGTAAATCTAGAGGTAATTGGGTTTCAACATAAGCATATTTGAGGCTGAGTTCAGAAGTCATTATGCTTATAAAACATACTGTACATGTACAGACAGTATCTGCAAAAAAGCGCATCAAGAATTAAACTCAGCGAGTTTGTTCAAATAATTTTTTTCCAGACCCGTTATAGCCAGAATCCCGCTGAAACTTTGTTTCCACGGTCGGGCTCAGTCTAATACTTTTTTTATATAAACAAAATGGCTTAAGTAGGCGAGTTTTATGGCCACTCACTGGCCACAATGGCAATTTGTGTACCTATGATTTTGCCACCAGTCATGTTCTGTGTGGTCTGCTGTTGTCTTGTGGAAACTTCTGGTATTTTGTATCACACACCGTATTTTGTTCTTCTATCTATAAGTGTAGCGTTGAAATCTAGTCCATATATATATATACCTTATTTGGGTTAATTTTGGCTTGAATTTAATTTGGTGCAGGACAAAAATGAAGGTTTTGGCGTGGATTTAATTTGGCGTGGGTTTCATTTTACGCAACAAAAAAATTGGAAAATTTGGCACAGATTTAATTTGGCGTAGTAAAAAAACTGACATTTCGGCAACTAAAACATATTCGGTAAATTTAAGGAAGTATGAACGATTTAAAAATATAAAACAAGATCAATAATCACATCTTATTACATAGTAATTCACTAAGTTAACAGAAGACTACAAATAACCTAGGTACATCGTACAACACACTTTATTAGTAAAAAGTCTTGCTTATCTAACGGATATACTAAAACATACAACCACCCAAAACGAACCACAACCGCCCACAACCATCGACAACGAGACACAACGACCAAAAATTTGAGACAACGACCAAAAACTAGAAAGAACGACCAAAAATTAGGGACAATGACCCAAAACTAGTGACAACGACCCAAAAATTGTGACAACGAACCAAAATTAGAGACAACGACCTAAAGCTAGACACAACGACCCAAGATTCGGGACAACGATCCAAAACTAGTGACAATTATTTTATTATTATTATTATTTCAATGTTTAAAAACAGGTATACACATTTCAGTATTTACATATCTACAAATAAATATATAAAACTGCTATTAACATGGGACCTGTATATGATAAAATGTCATAAAATAAGATAAAATAAAATGTCAAACTAAAACAAAAGCAAAATTAAGAGATCTCAAAAAGGTTCAAATTTAGGAAAAATTAAATTTTAGCAAACATTAACAAATAGAGCTTCAAAGTGCAACGATTCCAAAGGAGGAAGTTTCAAAAGCTAGGGAGAACGATCCAAAACTAATGACAACGACCCAAAATTAAGAACAACGACCCAAAATTAGGGACAACCACCCAAAATTAGAGACGACGACCCAAAACTAGACACAACGACCCAAAATTGAGGACAACGACCCAAAACTAGTGAAAACGACCCAAAACTAGGAACAATGACCCAAAACTATGCACAACAACCCAAAATTAGGGACACAACCCAAAACTAGTGACAACGACCAAAAAATAGTGACAACGACCCAAAACTACAGCCCAACCCTAAAAATTCAAACGTCGATCCTGATGCTGTCAATGAGTTCTTCAATACAACATCTACGCGAACCACCGGGAAAAAGGCGAACACTCCGGAACAACTTGACTTATACACGAACTTCAGGATCAGCCAAACTCATTTACCCTCCATCCTGCAACCTAACACGAGGTTCTGAAAGCACTCAAAGCACTCCGTCATGATTGCACTACTGGCTTTGGTAACATACCAGCAAAATACATCAAGGAGGTTGCAGATACAATCGCTTCACCTCTCACACACATCATTAATTGCTGTATCAAATCATCAGTGTTTCCTGAGCAGTGGGAAGTTAGCCGAATATGCTCAGTTCTGAAGAAAATGAACCCTAGGGATCTATCTGACTATCGACCTATCAGCGTCCTCCCGGTGCTCTCAAAAGTGTACAAAAGGATCATCCTGACCCAGCTGACAACACACATTGAGGAGAATGCAATATACTACACATCACAGTCAGGTTTTATGAAAGGCCATTCCACAGCAACAGTCCTGTTAAAACTGATGATGATATACTGCACGTGATGAAGAAAGGGGAAGCCACGCTGTCCATATTTGCTGATTTTTCCAAGACATTCGACACTGTTGACTACTCTACTCTTGTCAAACAACTCAGTAATTTGGGTTTCTCAAAGCAGTTCATTCACCTAGTCAACAGCTATCTAACTATGAGATACCAATATGTGCAAGTCGATGACAAAAGTTCATGCCAGCTGTTGGTCAAGTTTGGCGTACCACAAGGGAGTATTCTTGGGCCAGTTTTGTTCAACCTGTATGTATCCCAGTTAAGCAAAGATCGACAGGGTGACTATTTACAATATGCTGACGATACAACACTGAACCGTCACACAAAACAATCAATTCGATGCAACAAAAGAAATAATGGATATTTACGACTCGTCCACTGAGAACAATTTACAACTCAATGCTTCAAAAACCAAGCTGATGCTGTTTTCTTTCCTCAGAATGTCCCAGACTCACAACTTGCACGATCATAACATCAATCTTTGTAGCAACAACCAGTCGATTGATCGAGTCCATAAGTTTAAAGTCCTTGGTGTTCACTTCAATGAACATTTGATGTGAAACGACCATATCAATTCGATAATAAAAAATGGCTTTACAACATTCCGAACACTGAAACAGTTTAATCCCTACTTTTGGTTCGTTGTGTCTAATTTTTGGTAGTTGTTCCTATTTTTGAGTCGTTGTGACTAGTTTTGGGTCGTTGTCACTAGTTTTGGTTCGTTGTTCCCTAATTTTGGGTCGATTTCCCTAATTTTGGGTCGATTTCCCTAATTTTGGGTCGTTGTCCTTAATTCTAGGTCATTGTGTTTAATTTTGGATTGTTGTCCCTAATTTTGGGTCGTTATGTCTAGTTTTTGGTAGTTGTTCCTATTTTTGGGTTGTTGTGACTAGTTTTGGGTCGTTGTCACTAGTTTTGGGTTGTTGTTCCCTAATTTTGGGTCGTTGTCACTAGTTTTGGGTTGTTTTTCCTAATTTTGGGTCGTTGTGTCTAGTTTTGGATCGTTGTCCCAAATTTTGGGTGGTTGTGTCTAGTTTTTGCTCGTTGTTTCTAGTTTTGGCTTGTTGTAGCTCGCTGTTGGTGGAAAAAATAATTAATTGTGTATGAGTTTTGGTAAACTTTTTTTGACTTATTCCACTGTAGAGTGCAAATGGCAAAAAATATGAAGGAAAGAATCAGAGAATTATAAAAAATCATTGACACAAGTAATTTTCGTTTCCGCTTAATGTTGGCAAAAGTTGATACCGTCAAACACTGTCAATAGGAATATGACACACGGTATGTCTTGGCATTTTTCAGGGGTGGATACAGACTCTTCAAACGACTATGTGAAAATCCCGAACTTTCCGATTTTCTGATTAAATTTCCCCGACTCTTCCCGAAATGTCTATAAAGTTTTCCCGATTTTGGTAAATTTAGACTACTTAACTGTGTGAAATCACAACTTTCACATAGTCTCTATCCGCCCTTGTGTCTTGGGTAGTACAAAAGTTAGAACATATATGTCTAAATTTCCCAACTAGTACTTTTCCCTGTTGTTATACGTTATCAGACAAAAAGAAAACATTATCGAATAAAAATGACACGAATCATAGTGATTATGAAATTAAAGAAAGAAATAAACATTTTCTGTGGACTAATTTATTTGTCCCACACAATATTCCTCACCCCTGCAAAATTTCATCACTTTTGTCCAACACCTTTTTTCCGATTACGTATATACAGTTTTCTTTTTTCATCGCCTAGTTTTTAAGTGTAACATACATTCCTACAGAATGCACAATTATAACAAATTGGAGATGCTGTGTACCTTTGCAGACATAGCAATAACAAATTTGTGAAGTTACTTAATTGTCAGGTTTCAAACTGGAATTTTAAAATTGAGTCAGCGCAATATAATCATATATAAAGTATTGGGGAAAAATGACAATATTTTGTAAGGGTTACATTAAAAAGAATAATATTCACACGGAAATTAATAAGCGCCCGGGTGGTAATGAGAATTTAGAGAAAAAACACAAATTACGTATTAGAAAAGAAAGATTGTCTTTTAAAATATGATGTCTGAAATTATAAAAATGTTCCCCTCTTAATTTCTAAAGTTTCAATGATTATATGAATAGCTTTTCCTTTCTCCAACTTTTTGATTTCTTCTTGAAATGTTTCCACATGTTTTTTGTTGGCGTCAGCAATGCAATATTTTAAATGTACTAAGAATAGCTTTCTCTAATTGACCTGACAGTTGACATCCATTTTCTAGATTTTCTTATAAACGTCCCTCTCCAATAAGCGCCTGCCTCTCTTTAATAAACGCCCCCCCACTAAACTTCAAAATAAAATTATAACCGCCCGGGCGCTTATTAGAGGGAATACGGTATTACAAATATAGAGCAAATGTTTTCCTAGACTTGGATCAAAAGAACGATATTCTTACGTATAAATGTGTATGTATTTTGTACGTGTCTAGAACGTAACTTAGACAGGTGCCAGAAATAAGATTTTTGACAGAGATTTTTGATCGCATGAACGCAAACACGAATCCACATGAATTTACACGGTCAATTTTTTCGAAGAAAGGGTTTCCGTAAATACTTAGTGATCATGTCATATTTTTTTTTCACGCTCAAAAAACTTTCTCGCGCATTGCAAATTAACCCCCGCGGCCAGATTTTTTTTTTCAATCGTGATATTTAGTTCCGCTTACTATTTAACCGCACGCTTCGCTGTCTGTCGCAAATGATTTTCACATTTTCCTGTAATACTTCGTGTTTTATTTACATCAAACGAAAGGTCAAGGTAAATTGATAACAACATGAAACCATTTCCTCACTCTTTCCTGTCATATTTATATGAAACTATGTGAAAATAACGTCAAGCTGTGTGAAAATTAGCTGGAATGCCAATCACTTTTCTGCTTGCAAATCCGAAGAAACTACTTTTAACACATAATGTTTTTCTTGATGATTGCGAAGGGAAAATAAATTTGTACGTTAGTTAGGCGAAGTATGTGAATACAGTATTTTGGAAAGCGATAGTAGACACGTTTTGACTGTTTGATGTGTTAAATAGCATTGATGAGAACTTGGAAAATGCTGAAAACTAGCTAGATCGACTAACAGTCGTGTTCTGTGATGGAAAACACCCAAAAAGGGCCTTTCCAAATTTTCATGGCAGCTCGTTAACACGTTCACTGCCAACTACTAGTATACTCGTAGTTTAAGGGTCAAAATACCGAACCAACTTCAAACAGCCATAACTTCTAAACAAAAACACTTTCTGATCTTTTTATGCCATTTTTAACATCTATGGGAAATTTGCTGTCGATTGGTATACTCATATGTCAATTTTAGAGTAATGATAGCCAAGAAACAGTTGTTGAAACTTTCAAAAAGTATGTGAATATTTTGGAAAGCGATAGTAGACACGTTTTGGCGGTTTGAAGTGTTAACCTGATACTTTGTTTGATGTTTTACTTTCTAGACATTATATAGATGTAAGATGTACATAAAGTTTATAGAGAAAGCATAGAAAAAAACGCTGAAAATCGAATTGCTAAAACCACCATACTTTTAAAATAAGACGAGAAACTTATACAGACTACTTATACTAGTCAATGCCTGGCATGGTTGGAAGTCTTTGATTTTTGCGCCCGAAGGGTGCGTTTATAGTGTACCCCGCCCGCGTCCTTTTTTCCTGATGTGAATAGGTTTAACTTTACATTTGCTCGATGAACAGGCGGTTTTTATTGTGGTTTGTACTAATGAATTTGAAAAAGCGAGATTTTTGTTAACTCGAATCTCAGTCTCTTCCCAGTCTATGTTTGGTAAAGGGAGACTCGTGGAAAACCCCGGGACCGAAAATATCAAAGGTCTGGAAGCGCCGCGGTGGTAAACAACACTATTGGGTTTTAGATAAAGTGATTATATTGTAAAAATTTGGCAGTTGGTGACTTCGGTTGAGATCCATGATTGTAACGTTATTCTTGGGCGCGGTCATTAGCGACAGCTGATTGCTAGTATAATTATATGTGACGGTCTACGGGAACAGGGGGCATAAAGCGAACCATAATTTACCTCTCAAAATCATTAAATAACGTCTGCGGAGGAGTGCAATTATATCTAAGGGACACGCAAATTGGATGTCGCTTAAGTATAAATAATCTCCTCCGTAGACGTTTTTTTAGTGATTTTACTAACGGGTGGAGTATGATCGCGGTAAAAATGTCCTAGCTCTCTATTCCCAAAGACTGTCACATATTCTAAATTTGATTGAAAGACTGGATCAACTGATAATGGCTCTCTCCAGTCTAACCTGGTATGGCTCATTACTTAAACTTTATTTAACAGCGATCCGTCTATATTAGTAGAAACTGATCATTTCTAGTGACACACTCAATATTTAATTTTACTTAG
This sequence comes from Darlingtonia californica, assembly GCA_032270445.1. NCBI lineage: Eukaryota > Viridiplantae > Streptophyta > Magnoliopsida > Ericales > Sarraceniaceae > Darlingtonia > Darlingtonia californica. The sequence goes on along the minus strand of JAUBWS010086386.1, from coordinate 4,916 downwards.
TAGTCTATCACTATTAAAATTCCATAAAAGATCCTAATCGAAAACAGATCTAAAAAATCTGTTCATAACTAGGTATCTTACTGAAAAACTGTTTTAAATGCCGACTGTCAAAGTTGAAAACAGTTACGTTTTTGAAACACGCTTTTCTTTTTACAAGAATAGGAAAACTTCGTTCAGGCTGAGGAATATTCTTTTATTTTTTTATTTTTCTAAACAGAGGCCTATTGTTTTTCAATATGAAATCTCAGCCTGATATAACTAGTACTTCTATAAAAAAGCGTGTAATCCTATCTTGATGCAATGCATTTAAACTATTATGTTTATAAATCTTGAGGAAAAAAATTCCACTTAATGATATTTTGACGTCAAGAGTAAAATGTCTACTTTACAACAAATCATGAAATAATAATGGAAATAAAATGTAAATTTTATCTACGCAAAAATTATTCATGGAAAAGTATACCTAAGTAGCTGGTGTCAACTTTTATTCTGAGCACCCTAAAAAATGCATCATTTTCTGACCCACAATTACTTTGGACTATACAACTATAAGTTTTTTCTTATCAATGTTCTTTTAGGAGCAAAGGAGATTAGAATTCTTTTAAGTATAGTTGGAAACTACGTAAAGCTAAAAGATTTTTTTTTATTTGTATAAAAGTAAAAGAAATATGCATTATCTTATTGCAGATCCGGCGGATATTCTAACTATATGCGGAGGATGCGATTATTATTATCATTATTATTAAGCATATCACATATTGCGAATCCGGCGGTTCAGAATGCAAAAATGCAAAACCTGTGCTCTAATGTTGAGCTTTTCCAAAAAAACAACTTTATACTCTATGCCATGCTCCGCATATAGTTGAGCTTTTCCAAAAAAACAACTTTATACTCTATGCTGAAGATATCGGACGTCCAGGGGGTTCTCACTCTTACAAATTGTGGACATCCAGGGGGTGATGCTTTGCAAGCGGATTTTCAGGGGGTCTCACCTGTAAAAATTGACAAAAGAGTGGACGTCCAGGGGCCTTAATGCGAAAATAGGACAAATCCAGGGAGCTGAGTTACTATTTTTGTGGTCATGATATTTTTTTTATGTAAGTCCATATCCTCAACATAGGATGAACAAATTTTTTCTGGAAAAGCCCATTTTTCGAACTGTAAGGTTTTTAATTTACCAGTGGTTGTAAAATAGAAGTTGTAGAGTAAGTCTTTGAAGTTTGTTGGAGGTCAAAAATTAATTTTCTACGTCGATTTTCGTCAATATTTCAGAGTAAACAAGACTTTGTTTGTAACAAATTGATTTTACTCTATGAAACGTTGTGATTTCCGGCCATCTAGCTTGCCAGAAATTGGGTGACAGTAACTTAAGTGATTCACAAACTTTCTCACAGTCACTGAAAAATCTCGATCCGCCCCTGGAAAGATTTTCTACGTTCAGAATAACCCTTGAAGCATCGCATTAGTTTCGAAAAAAGGCTCACAGATGTGTATTCTTTGTTGTTAATTAAATGGAATCAATTGGAATAGGCCATTGTCATTTTTCGGACATAATAGTTATGTATGATTTTATCATAAGTTTTGTGCTAAAGAATGGAGAGGGGAAGAATATGTCTGATAAAAATATTTTCAAGCCATTATTTACGAGCCACCTTGCTCTACTTGACTTGACATTTTCACAAAAGTAGCTAGAATACCAATTGCAGAGGTTGTTAATGATGAAACCATTCCAACCCAACATAGATAAAATCCCCATTGGTAAGATAACTTGATAGCTACATTGCTAGTTGATGACAATATTACCATCTTATCCTTGTAATCGGAATAATCTTTCACAAACATCGCTCCAGTAATAGCTGAACAAATAGCTGCTCCAATTAAAACAATCGAAACCAGAATTGGTTTCAATCTGTCTGTAAAGATCCCAATGAATGCCAATACACCTGCCAAAACGGTTGCCAAAACCGCAAGAATGGAGAATGCTTTCAAAGCTTTCAAATCATTAAAGATTTGAAAGTTACCTTTAGCATCATCTGAATAATCGATGCATTTTTCATTACCCGCGTACGATGCACATAGTTTCCAGAAATCAAACGTGAACATTACATCCATATTTTCCAAACACCACCGGTGCTTGCTGCTAGGAAAATGAAAGTGATCGTACATCCAACCACTATAGCAAGACTCAAGATTTTTCTGTTCATGGCGTTTACCTTGTGAAAAAAAAGGAAAGACGGTTTATTATCGAAGTACTAAATTTTCAAAGAATAAACTTTCAAGCGTGATTGATATTCGGGAACGGGAGTCTTTTTGGAGGCTTTAAAGGTTATCAATGGTCCCCTTTTTTAAGTAAAATCTTAAAGGTTTGAATTTTAAAAATCTGACTAGTTCAGTAGATAGAACATGAAAAGCAGATAAGAAAAATGGGGTCATTTGTGCATTCCATGCTGAGATATGAGTATATTAAGGGTACAAAACGGCCATTTAATACCTTTCCGCTGACTTCAGTACTTCGAACTAGAATTTATAGACTTTGTAATCTATTTCAAAAAATTGCTTTTGCAGACTACTGTCAGAGAATGGTATGTTTTACAGGGTTTTGATGAACTGTTATTGAGTTTTTTCAATTTTAAAAATCGGAAAATCTCCAACAATTCTGCTCACTCAGCACATTTTTGAGCATTCTGAAGTTTTCAGCGTTAGATTATTGCCTTGATGACGTAAAAAAAGGCAGTATTATCTATAATAATTGATTCTATTGGTTTAAATCCGGTCAGTATTACACGATACTGACCGTGCAAAAGGGTAGGTGTGATTGTAACAAAATTTAACCTACCAGCTCATTGCATTTAATTTCAGCGAATGCACGGAAGGAATACTAACCTTAGAAATTACCAAGTATATGTGCCGCCCGTGGCTCGAAAACCAATCCTTAGAGGGACTACATTTTGACGATTTTTACAAGTTCTAGACAGTTATTGGGACCGTTAGTGGGATTATTTTAAAAAGATTTTCACTATAACTTTAAAAACTTTTCCAAATATTGTTGAAATTGCAACCCTTCAAGAGACTGAACTTTCCCGTGATTTTAAAATCCTTAATGGAACTCGGAAGGATGGCACATACCTGTATGGTCCGTAGGTTAGTATCCCCCCCCCCCCCGGATTTAATGTATCATTTCGATGAAAAGGAAAGCAATTCTCTAAGTCGAATAGAATTTAGGAAAACTTTAAAATCATGAAGTAAGAAGCTTTTACTTACCTGTTGAATCTTTAAGCCTGTTTGATTTTTGTTTCGGTTTTTTTTTTCAAACTGCTCTCTAAAGACGAGAGTTCTTTCTCTATTGTAACTTTTGAAATTCTATAAATATGGCCACGTTAAAAACAAGACGCAGAATGAAGTGACAGAATGCAACCAAATGCCAATGTTACGTTAAAAACAAGACGCAGAATGAAGTGACAGAATGCAACCAAGTGATTAAATCTTGTTTCAATTGTCGATCGTGTCCATTTACAGAAAAATAGACGATATCGTGTTATATTTCATTTTTCGTATTTAACGTAAACGCGTTGAACGAGACCTAGTAACCACTTTCAGTCTTCACAAGTCCTTCACAAGTCTTGGTTTGCTTCCGTTCAACTTTAGTATCCAAATTTGACCAAAACACCACTGTTTCTTTACAAGCACATAATAACGTAACAGATTTTTAAGAGCTTTAAGAGCTTTTTTTAATACTATGGTTTATTTCAGTCTACTGTGTAGTAATTTGAGTTGAAAGCTATGTAAAGTGTTGAAAAAACCTTCGAAACTTACCACTATTAAAAAAAAGGCGTAGCCTAAAGGTTAAATAATATGTCAGTAGCTACTGAGAAAAAGATGGAAATAGTAGGTCAAGACGGCCATTAGCTCAATACATTTTTAATATATCTTAGCCCTTTGAGCCCTAAGGACGCCCATATGCGTCCAAAACTAATCAAAATACCACTATGTCATTGGAAGCCCATAACTTCTAAACAATTTAAAATTGGCCAAACTATTGACCAATTTTTTTAAAGACCATAAAAAGAGCTTTCCTTTTGTACCAAACTTAACTTGTTTATCCTGTTCCAGTGTCCAAAAATTCAAGTTGAAAGTCTAGAAAGTGTCAAAAAATCCGGACTTAAGACCTAGGACCTTAAGATCATAGGTCAAAAAGTCTACAAATGTTCCGAGAAGCCTAAGAATATAGCCTAGAAGCTAGTCACTCTCTGTAAGATCAAAAACATTGATTAAATTGAATAGAAAGCTAATTATCGACATTCTCACCAGACTATAAACTTGCAAATAATGGAAATTTTTTGCTAAGTCTCATACATTTTTGTGGATGATTGTAGATCAATGGTAGAGCTATCTCTAGGTAAGAGTAGTAAAGATTTATAGTAGAAAAAGATATTATATTATTGCGAAAATGATGGGTTTTTCGACGTTGTTTTGGATTTAGGTAAGAAAAATCAATAACAACAAACAACGAAAAATAAGAACATTGATGCGGTGCAAAAATCATCTGGTTCTTACAAAAATCATATTGTGTGGTGTATTGGCATTGAAAACTATTATTTTCATAATTATGACCAATTATTCGCCGTAAGATGTAAACTGTAAACGTATTTTGGTATATATGGCACCAAATTTCAATAGCCGTATTTATACTAAGCCGAACTAGTCGTCTGAGACGCATTCATACTGTCAAGTAAATGTATTATAATGTTATAACGCAATTTTTTATGATTCAAGTTTTTTCATCTTTGATTACACCCTGGTAATGAATAAGTCGAATATATGTGCTTCTTTTTTCCCATTATTACACTAATCCCTTTTGGTTACTAATATCCATTTTGGTTAATTCCTATCTTTGTGTTTGTTCCTCAACTCAACTA
>JAUBWS010086375.1:0-11134 GCA_032270445.1 Darlingtonia californica | reverse complement strand
AAGGAAATACAATACAATTTCAATGTATGGGTAAGAGAAAGCCAACGCTAGTGGCACTTCTTATGATCATCTGGATGGCGATGACTAAAGGAAATACAATACAATTTCAATGTATGGGTAAGAGAAAGCCAACGCTAGTGGCACTTCTTATGATCATCTGGATGACGATGACTAAAGGAAATACAATACAATTTCAATGTATGGGTAAGAGAAAGCCAACGCTAGTGGCACTTCTAGAGGGGGTGATTAGTGGAAGTCAAGAGGAGAGAAAAAAAGTAAAACATTTTAATACAAAATGACTTTTTAATGACCACAGAGTGAATTTCTACCGAAAACGGTAATACAGGACCCGTATCCGGAAATTTGCACGCTGTAGACCTTAATAAGTAATAGCTCTTTCATAATCTTGTCCTGTGAGTACAAAATACTTCTAGATAAGCCACTGCTACATTGCCTTCGTTCAAGATTTACTTTAACTTTTACCTGACACAATAACTTCTGTAGCACTTATTACAATACAACGGGATTAGATTGACTTTTTTGCAATGATTGAAAGTGCATTTGTTTTTCTTCCTTTTCTTGAAGATTAAATCTTTACACCCGCTTTGAATATGTCTTTCAACCTAAATGGAAAAGCAATTGATACGTGGAATCAAAGGTAAACATTTTCTTTAAGCCAGGCTGTCCTAGCAGACACTGGTGCAAAAATCCATGAAAACGGGTGTACATAAAAATGTTTACAAATTTGTACCTCTGAAAATTGTCTGAAAATTACCATCAAAAGATATCCATTGTTTTTCAAGACATTGGACCCTTTCAGCAAAGACATTGGCAAAATACAAAATTTTGATTCCACAATTTTACAAATTCATGAAACCAAGTGCATATTACATATATTACATATTGTAATGAATCAAAAGATCCTGCACTAACATGACTTTCCAAAGATAGCAAGTTTGGGATACGTCTGTGCATCAACTTGATGACGTTTGTAAAATTCTGGGTCCAAAGTGAGCGATGTCATTTACTATGAATTCTACAGCGGTAGAGCAAGCAAGAGGGTTTATTCCCACTCTATTCATTATTAGCTTTGAAAAGTCACATTAATGCAGGAGCTGTTGATTCAACACAATACATTTACATATCTTTGAAATCATCATAAATAGTACATACTTGTGTGTTATCATTTGCTCCATTGATTCCTTTTTCAATATACTGTTGACAGATTGGACATTGTGGAATTTTACTCTAAAATACCAAGTTTCATACTTGTTCAATTTGAAAACACTTCTAAATTAAGCCTCTAAAAATAAAAAACGTTTAACATATTTCTTACATTTTTGTCAATTTTCTCAGAACATGAATGATCATCTTTATGTTGTATACTAAAAATGAAGAATTCAATATAATCATTTGTTTACATTTGCCTCAGTCACACTACATCATAATATTCTCATAATACACAAGCTCTATCTCTGTGTTCAGTCCCTCAGAGGGACATTTATTTGAAAAAACACCTGACAATGATATTATTCTCTATATTTTGGATTTTGTATGATAACATGTAAGCCAAAAAAGTTTAATACTAGTACTCTTTTATAGATTTCAAGACTTGTGGCTGTTATTTTATGTATATATTACACTATTTCATATTCACATTAGTACTTCAATTTGCGACATATATATATCAAGGCAAAAGGCAATTAGCATTGTTATTGCTCCCATGGGAAGGGTTTGAGACAGCAAAATCTTGCTGTCATAGATTCTGATTTAGACTTTTAAATAAGACGATTTTCATGTTAAAGTTACATATTCTAAAATTGAATTTTGTAAATGCCTATTGGAGGAACTTTAAAATGAGTTAATTATCTAAATGTTGTGCATAGAAGAGACAGCAATATAATAACAGCAATATGTTGTTGTATCATTAAGTACTTTTTGTTCAGTTTTATGTTGATAACATAATTCAGTTGGTCTTTTAAAAATTATTTTGGTATATTATTCCTTTTTCCTTTCTTTACTGGATTCAAACAGCTGAATTTTGGCCTGTTTAGATTAATAGCATACCTGATCAGTTAAACATTGACATAATATTGCCGTTGTATAGATATTTTACAACTGCAATATCTTGCCGTTGAGAAAATATTATATTTTTGAGGACTGGCACTTGAAAAGTTGATATTTTCTTGACGCTATCTAACACTTTGGTATACTATATATATTATGTCTAAAATGCTTCAAATTGAATTAAAAATCAATGTTTTACTCCTGGCAAAAGTTCTGCAAATTTGAATACAGGCGAGAGTATTGAAGGTGAGAAATAATAAAAAACTTCTCTGCCACCAAACACATCTAAAATTTCAGTTATTGTGACCTTTCACAAAGATCCTGGACTAGCTTCATATCTTATATATACATTTAGTTTATCGAATTTGATTAAGTATTATATATGTTGTATGTTTAGCTAAAAAAAAAGGAGCTCATCTCACCAATAATCTTTCTTACAAAATTCACAGATAAATGGTAGATAATCCAACAGTCGACATTGTGTTATTGAACAATGTTTTCCAATTCCCATAAAATCAAACTCGTTCGAATTTGCCATGTTGTGACTTCTTTAAAACTCTGACTGACGACTGACTGGCTGAATACGAAACTTTTATAAAAAATCAAAACAAAATGACAAAGCACTTTCGATTTCGAAATCGTCTCAGCTAGAAAAATCCAGAATTTTGTCTTGATTACCTTGAGCATTTGAGTAATATGACATATTTTCTTACCTGAGGCAGCAAGATGTCGTATTTAATAATGGTAGCTCAGCCGTTACAGAGAGTCGCATGTATGATGGAGAGGTGTAAACTCTGCTGCTTCGATTTTTTCGTATTGTTTTAGATGGATGGAGACTGATATTTATTGTGGATGGCCTCACTGCCTCACTAACCCGTTTGGCGGCTGATCGGTTGTTTCCAGGAGGGTCCACAGGCTATCTATGACAACGAATTCGCGTCCAGGGGGGAGCGAACAGCGAATTGGTCGAGTTAGCAGCCTTCACTTAAAGTCAGTCCAGCTTGACGTTAGGGTAACTGATTTTGAGTCAGAGCAACTCGACATGACAGGAGCAAGGATTGAACCAGCAACCTCTTGTGCAATAGTACGCCTGACTATACCAATGCACCACCGCTCCTAATTGACGGATTTCATAGGATAGTGACGTATATTCTATTGTTGTCATGGCCATGCCCAGTCCCAAGGCCAAATGCTGTTTTGGAGTCAAAAAAGTTGGTTTCCAAACCCCCTAAAAACTGAATTTTTGTGTTTTTCTTATTTTGGCACTCTACTATCCTGCGGGAATTTTTATGGAAACAGCGCAATGTGAAATGGTTTTTGACTCCACGCAGGCGCACAGGAATGGCAAAGATATATATGAACATTGAAATCCGTCTATAACGTTTTCTGTGTTATGGAGTGACACTTTCTCATATGATTTGACACTCAAGTTTCGAAACTAGAAGTTCTTAGTACAAACACAGTGCACGCGTTGAAATCACTTCACTCGTAACGGTGTGATAGCCGAGTGGTTAAGGCAGTGGCCTAGCAAACATATGTTTGGTGGTTCAAATCCGACTCAGGTCGATTTCTTAATTTTAAATTTCAGCAAGTTTTAAATAAATTTAATGATTTACGGTGATTTAGATTAAAAAAAGCATATAAAACTCGTCGCTTTGAATGAAACGAGGGAAGGCCACAAGCCACAAGTAAACTAATTGAGGTTTTTTCGGGATCCTTAGTTGAGAAACTCAGCTCGATTTTTCTTTCCTACGCTCCAAATTAAATGCATTTTTTAAGATAATATTTTGACACACCTCCCTTATTTACCTATTGTGCAATGACTGTTCACAGCAATGTTTACATTAACTTTATTCAGCGCCAACTGTGTCACAGTGCCTTTATTTATGAAAGATAGTCATTAATGTTTGATTTAAATTTCAGGACATGATGGCTTTCATGCCAACAATTACATTCTAGTTTTTTTCCGTCTCAAACCTTTTTACCCTTTTCACCTATTTTTCCTCTCTTTCTTTCCCCCTTTTTGTCTATTTTTCTGTCTCATCATTTTATTTTATGTTTGTGAGACCCGAATGTTTCTCATGCGAAATGCCTATTAATAGTTGCCAAACATGGAATTTTTTGTCAAAAACTTTACTTTTTTGGACATGTAAATGTTTCTGTCTGCGAAAGTTTCTGCCCTTGAAGTATTTCACAATGAAAATATTACATGTGTGGGATAGGAAAAGGAGTGGCGAAAGGAAAGATATATCTAAACTAATTTTTCTATGAATAAATGAAGAAAGAAGAAAAAACACTCAGAGACCTGATATTCCCGTATTTCTTTACAAATCTAACCATGAAAGTGCTAGTTTCACTCTTTTTCAATGTTGTTTCACACTGTTTCAATGTTGTTTCACACTGTTTCAATGTTGTTTCACACTGTTTCAATGTTGTTTCACTCTGTTCCACTGATTTTATTATTATTTTTATTATTGTTAATTATGATTGTTTTATTTGGTAGAGAAGGACGTGTATATATATACAATTATATACAAAGAGCAGTTAAAATACTTATGTGGACCTACCGTATTCTCTCTAATAAGCGCCCGGCAGTTATGAAATTTTTTTGAAGTTTAGGGGGCGCTTATTAGACAGGGGCGCTTATTGGAGAGGGGCACTTATTGGAGAGGGGCACTTATAAAAAAATCTAGAAAATGGATGTCAACTGTCAAGGCGATTACGTTATGCTATTTTTAGTACATGTAAAAAATTGCACTACTGACACCCATTACTTTAATGAAAACAAAATTTATAAATCTTCAATTCGGTTGTGAAAGTATTAAACAAAAGATTGCTAGATATTTAAATATTTTCAAAAGACAATCTTTCGTTTCTATTATGTAATTTTTATTTTTTCTCCAAAATTCTAATTTCCGCCTGGGCGCTTATCAATTTCTGTGTAAATATTATTCTTTCTAATAAGCGCCCGGACGGTTATTAGAGAGGGGCGCTTATAAAAATATTTTCAACTTGTGAGGGGGTGCTTATTAAAGAGGGGCGCTTATTAGAGAGGGGCGCTAATTAGAGAGAATACGGTACTATGGTTGTTAAAATATAAATAAATTTGAGTAAAATAAGTAAATAAAGTAAATGTGTGGTATATAATAAAAAATATTATATTATGTTACATAAAAACAATATTTTATTTAAATCTCTATAAAAATGTGTTAAAACTAAAAGGGGCTACAAAGTGTAAAAAACGGAAAGAATGGGATAGAACTAGAAACCATATTTACAAAAAAATACTACCAAAAAGGGTTTGGTGTTATTTTTGTTTATATTGTACAAGGTGTATCAAAATAATACCTCCATACAAAAGCTCTGTGTCTGAAAGGTAATTTATTTCCATACACCCTGATGAGGAAACGAATTTAGATCCAAAAACCTGGCTAAAAGTTTACTGCTAAAGCATAAAGTTACCTAAATAAGAAATCGACCAAGAGATTAGGAAATCGAGTTACAAGATCGAGTTGAGACATATTATAGCTTTGAATACGGGAGTGAAATCCTGTGCTAAAAGTCCAAAAATAATTTAGTAATACAAAAAATCAGCCAGCATGGTGCAATGTTTTTGGCTAAAAGTAACTTTGAGTGCCTTCTTTAATGAGTTTAACGACGCATTTTCTGTAGCCTCATTCGGAAGATTGTTCCATAAAGTTGCAGACCGATAAGCGAATAATCGTTTGAAAATCGAGTATCTGAAGCTGGTAAGATTGACTTTAAGCTTATTTCGTGTACTTCTTCTCGTGCGCATTTCACAATCAGGTTTCTCAATAGAGGTGGAGAAGTTCCGTGGTAAATTTTGTAGGCTTTACAGGCTATTGCTTGTTTATAGTAGAATTGAATTGGTTTCCAGCCAGCAGATTCCAGTACGAGGTGGTTAGGTGTTTTCATTGGAATTCTCTTGACAAATCGCGCAGCTCTGATGTGGATGTTGTTTACATCTTTTATACGACTTGAACTGCTTCATGTGACAATGCAGTATAAAACAGTTGGCAAAACTGCTGAGAAATATATTGTCTCAAGTGCTTTGATCGACATGGAACGCATTGTGTAAAGTTTCTTCAGTTTCGCTGAGAATCTTTTGCAGATGGAGTTGATTTGGGGATCCCATGAAAGAGTAGAATCAATGATGACACCTAAACATTTTGAGTTGTTGACAGTGTTTACTTGTTTTTTCTTGATGATCACTGGCTTTAATGGACCAATGAATCTAGATTTTGAGATGGTCAGTAACTTAGACTTGTCAGGGTGGATGGTAAGTAAGTTTTTATTTGAGTAGTGCTCAATGTTGTTTGCAGTTTCAGTAATCTTCTGAATAAATTAGCTTCATCAACGGTGTCTCTGATCTAGTACGCTGTTGAGTCATCAGCAAAAAGATTTGACCGTTTATGTTGCCTCTTTTGTCAGGCAGGTCATTAACGTTAGACGTGAAACGTTTTGGTCCTAATAAGAATACTTGTGGTACTCCATATTCGGTGCTGGATTTAGTGGATTCGGTTTTGTTGATGACGGTAAATTGTTTACGGTTGGAAAGGTAGAAGTCTTTAACATACTCTTGTAGATCTCCACTTATTCCGATGCTGCAATTTTCTTTATTACAACAGCATGAGAAACACTATCGAAAGCTTTCTGATAATCAATAAAGAGAACTGCAATTGATTGACCTTTGTTTAATGCATTAAACCAGCTTTCAGTTTGGTGGAGTAGTAAGTTGTCCGTTGAATGGTGTTTTCTGAAACCCCATTGGTGGTTGTTTAGCATGTTGAAGGTTTCAATATGGGAGTCTATGGTTGAACATATAGAGTGTAAAATGATTTTGCTCAGAATACTGAGCAGAGAAATTGGACGGTATTTTGAACAGATCTTTTTTGATCCCTTCTTGTGGATATCGGAAACTTTTGCAGTTTTTCATTGTTCTGGGAATTTCATGGTGGAAACACTTTTTTTGTACACTTTGTATAAAGTTTTTATTGATGATTCTTTGCAGAGACTCAAATCTTTGGGGTGATGTTGTCTGGAACCCCTGCTTTTCCAACTTTTACTGTTTTTCACATTGTTTGCACTGTTTCGCTCTGTTTCAATGTTGTTTCACTCTGTTTCAATGTTGTTTCACATTGTTTTAATGTTCTGTCACTATGTTTCACTGCACTTACACTGTGTTTTAATGTTGTTGTGCTTCATTTCAATGTCTTTAAAATTTCTTTTTCTATCTTTATATGGGTGTTTTATGTGGTTCAAAATGATGGTTGTTTCTTGCCAAAGGGAAGTTTAAATTTCAAAGAAAATGTTTACAATCTGTTTACAAAGGTAAAGTCGTGGTAGTTCACTGGTCTTGGGTACTAACCTTAAGCCGGTTTTTCACGAAATTTTCACCATAATTTGTGTAATTGGAATCCCACAGTATTTTTTTCTATTGTTCGAAGATCGATAAAAGACTTCTTGCATGAGAAAAGCAAAAAAAATCTAGTATATACAGAAGAACAGCGACATTTAAGAGCGCAGTTTAAGAGTTATTTTGCGCGTAATTGATGTGTCTCTTGTGTGTACGCATATAGTTACCTTCTGGTGGTACTGTAAACATAGAAAGGTGCTAGGCTAGCCCATCTGGATTCTGTGCATGCTACAAGTACTCCAAAGGTCTTTTTTGTGGATGTGAATTTCAAAGAACTCTAGCATGTTGACTCAAAGAAGCAAGTTTTGCCATAACTGTTTTCTTGACTCAATCAAAATGAGAACTATTATGGCCATAATTATATGACTGATTACATTTTGCTTAGAAGCGTAAGCGTAAAGCAGTGTGATTAATCCGTAATAACCCTGCTTTTTGTAATCACCCCGCTTTTTTGTAATCGCCCTACTTTTTTTGTAATCGCCCCGCTTTTTTTGTAATCGCCCTACGTTGTTTATAATCTGTTTTAAAAGTCAGGATTTTTGCCGCGCTAAACAATTTTTATTTTGGCTGAAAAAAATGGTACAATATTTTTAAACCAATCAACTTTGCTGAAAATGTATTTTGTCTGATTGATATCAAGATTGCAAAAAGTTTGAATTTAACTCAATAATGTTTTTCAAGTTTGTTTTGTTTGGTCATATAATTAACGAGTAATAACAAATAGCTGCCCTGATTGTTCCATTTTTGACAGTAATAACTGGCACAGGTCAAATCAAATGAACATTCACCATTAACTCACTTGTCTCTTCATAGAATCTCGATAATGAAATTGCTGACTATCTGTCTGCTAGTATTGTTTGGTCAAGGTGTTTTGATGTTAGATACAGTGGATGAAGAGTTGTTACTCAAACAATTTTCAAGTGGTCATGTTTATTCCTTATTTCAATTCGTCACAAGATCAGAGGTCAATGTATTTGAAGAAAGCATTCGTAAGTACTATACATTTTTTATATACAATTTTTGACAAGGTCAAGTTCAAGGTCAATTTCAGAATTGATACTTTGTTCATGTATATACTAAACCTTTGAAGGATTGGTTGTGGGAGCTAAAAAATCGTAAGTCTTTGCAAATAAAAAGATTATTATTAAAATATTTTGCGAGTCATTGTTTTTAAGTAGTTAACTAAAGAGTTTAAGAACTATCTGTCATCTATTTATTTAGTTTTTTGACTTTGAAGCTAAACTTTCGAGCACATGAATTTTACACTTTAGCTTTCTGTTAGGGCCATTCTGAACCAAATAAGGTAATTCGAGCCTCTCTGAGCCTCCAAAATTAATATCTGCTCTGAGTAATTCTGATTTTCTTAAAATCACCTAGTGTTGTCAATGAGATAACTTCTTTTGACTCTCTCTTACTAGACAAAGTTCTGAAATCTGTCAGACAATTTTTAGTTGAAATATTTTGATTTTTATCGAATAACTTTTTGACTCTTTCGCCGCCTGGTAGGTACATATTTCCACTGAGTTTGGTGAATTGTATTGATTTAAATTTGTTTTTTGGTACAGCACCACACTATAATCTCTTTCCGAAATCCTTTGGAGAAATCATATCAAAATTTGGAATAGCTGAGCTACATTTTTCCATGACGCAAGGTCGATGGAGATATAACCTTTGGGGTTATCCCTTGATCAGCGCACCCACCGGCATTGAACTGTGGGTTTGGTTCAAACCAGACCTAGATATTCAAAGGTATTTCTTTTTTTTCCAACATATCAATTTACGAAAAATAATGTTAAGCGTTATTTACTGACTATAAAAAGTTATATATATAGTGGTGATGAAATTACACCTTTGACCACAAGTATTTGTCTTCCTTTTTATTCAGTTTGTTAAAGTCATCTTTTTCAAGGCATCCCATTCGATAATCGTAATAATTAAAAGAAGATTTTACGTTGTATGTTCAAATTTCTTTGTCCTTTATTAGGATCAACAAAAACTGGGCTGGGTTGGTTCATGCACTGTCTGGACAATTTTGTTCATCAATCAATTTCATAAGTACAGCTGAAACTACAAGCCCCGAGTTCACGTTCAAACCATTAGGGTTGTGGCCCAAAGAGACTAGTTTGAATACGACTCACTTGAAGTATGCAACGTTATCGCGAGAAACTGTATGTACTGAAAATCTAACACCTTGGAAGAAGTTATTGGCATGTGGTACAGAAGTAAGCTAATATTCTTTATATGCGATCATGATTGCCAGTCCAGTTCTTCTTAAAGTTTTATGAATGAGGGTTCCACCTTCGCACTTACAGGAGGGAGCCTTGTGGAACTAACAGCTTTGACTACAAATGGTGGATTTGCACTTCTGATAGCTTTTTGACGGTGTCAAACTCCGGACTGTTTTGCTCGAAGGATTTAAATAGACCTGCACTACTACTACTGTACGTAAAAATATGTTTGCGTGCACGATGTGTACGTGACTGTACTCGCCTACGGTCATTTTCTGTTTGTATAGGCCATGGAGGTTTTGCGCTCATGGCACATACGCGGACACGAGCGTGCACGTAATTCTTCAAGCCATGCACTAATCCACATAAAATGAATCACAAACTGCTGCTTTTATAAAATTCATCATATTATCTTTTACTAATATTCGCTCCTTCTTTACACAACACCTCTACTTAACTGCTATCATTGAGAGTCTTATCTTTCTGGAAAAAACCTACAGAGAGTAAGTAAGTAGGGTGAAGTAGACCTGTTGTTGGTATCAGCCAGTCAACAAGGGAGTCGATTCCCTTTTCGAATTGTGCTTGACATGGGAGATCACTTACTGAGGTGGAGTGCCACTGCCAGTTCCCATTTACACTTACAGCACATATCAGATTACCTTCATTGTACTACTCATACGCTGAGTGGGCGAGAGTCTGGATCGAACCAGGAACCTTTCGATTTCGAGGTGAGTGCTCTACCAACTGAGCTATCGGATCATACAGAGAGACTTGTGGTTAATTCTACTAAATGGCTAAATTTTTAATACCAAAAGTCACTTGGCTAAGCAGCATGTTAAATTCGACGGCGCATCAACTTCCTGGGACTAATCCAGAAGAAATCAGCTTCAGGTCGTCGGACGCTGCTCCTCTTGTGAATTTCCTTTAGAAAGTTCATTTTGGTTCAAAGACTCCGATAAAAGTCTTTTAGCAGGGGTATTAAGAATTAAAGGCGCCCTTATGAAGTTGTAATCGCCTTTTTTCCTATTTTTCGGACGTTGCCCTCTCGTTCTAAATTAGTGTCTGGCGTAAAATTTAACATTGTTATTAAAACACGTTCGCTGCTAATGACGAGGTATTTTAGAGCCGAAATAACCGAACAAACTTGAAAAAGCCATAACTTCTGAAAACAAGACGTTTCTTATGACTTAATGGTAATGTTGTTAACATCTACGCAATATTTGCAATCAAATGGTATACTCATAGCCCAATTTGAGAGCATTTTTAGACATTTAACAGTCCTTCAAAACTTTTATAAGTTTCGAAAATAGCCACGCAGTGAACGTGTTAATAGTAAAACTAATTCCGTTGATCGAGATACATCTAATGTATCGTTTTGTTTATTTTCAGGTTGGCCTTGCGT